>NKZZ01001540.1:0-33894 GCA_002370815.1 Metschnikowia hamakuensis
AGAAAATGCCTGCATCGAGGAGCACCACCATCACGGTCACGTTCTCGGTGGTAGCATTGTTAATGGCATAGTCACCGAGCCTCTTGGCCGCGGCCTTGGAGTCGTAGACCCCGTTTTGCTCGAGCCCATGCCAAATGTGCAGGAGTCGCAAGGCGCTCACGTTAACACTTTCGAATTTCAATGTCTTAGTGCGCACTTGAAGATCGTAGATCGTCTGCATTACTGAGTGCGAAAACATTCATTAATTGCTACAGACTGCTTCACTAATGGATGAGGTAATTTTAATATTAACTTGTTTAATGTACAGTCGGAGTCTCAAATAGATATATTTGCTTATTTTCATAAGTTTTATTTTCATAAGTTTTATTTTCATAAGGTTTCAAATCTTTAAATACCTCGAATGTGCGGCTACATGTTGATAAATGTATAGGGAAAATAGGGTGAATTACATGGAAGTCGTTAATTAAGGATGATGATATAGTCTTACCTTATAAGTAAGTATAAGTAAGTATGGGTTATTCCCCAGCGAAGTTGGTAGGAAACGGGTGGATAAAGAATATAATAAATAGGACTGTGTATATAAGTGACAATAAGTTAATTGGTTAAACTCTGGTACTTCCAATCCTATAATATGAGTTCGAGTCACATTTGTCATAATGAACATTGTAATTCATGGTTGAATAGTCTGATTGCAAATTAGTTTTTTTAGGGTTCAATTCCCTTAATCAATGAGTACTTGAGCTACTTGCGACTCGAGGTAAGTGTTTTTGGTGGATAATTGAACCAACACTAAAATCAAAATCCAACCAACACTAAAATCAAAATCCAACCAACACTAAAATCAAAATCAAAATCCAAAATCCAAAGAATAATTTAAAATATTTCATCCAAACATATGTCAGTTTTTTTTAGAAATTCACTGGTGGTTGTTGTTTACGTGCCTGTTTTTAAGGTGAGTAAGTAAGTGAGTGAGTGAGTGAGTGAGTGAGATGTGCTTATTGTTGCGCGTTTATATAAACGCGATCATAATCTGGCACGTGAGTCTCATTGGCTTCCAATAACACTTTTAAGTAGGGAACTTCTGTAGTCATTTCTTCGCTTGTGTTTATTGATTTCTAGTCTAGGGAATCCTTATTCCCTATCACAAGGTAAACTGATCTGTTGATCTCTTTCAATAAGGTGGAACACCTCCCACCTTATATATCCAACTTTCTCTTCCTTAAACTTTTCTCTTCCTTAAACTTTTCTCTTCCTTAAACTTTTCTCTTCCTTGAACTTTTCTCTTCCATTGCGCTGTAAAAAAACTGGGGGGATCGCCTATTTATATACCGCAGGAACAGACGGTTTTGTGGCGGCACAAATGTGAAACGCGCGGGGCGTGCGAATATAAATTGCAGCCAAATCCGCTTCTCAATACTTCCACCCTTTTTTTCACCACCCATCGAACTTCCACCCTTTTTTTCACCACCCATCGAACTTCCACCTTCTTTTTTCAACACCTTCTTTTTTCAACACCTTCTTTTTTCAACACGACCCGGGAGTTATTATTCCTCATGTGTGATTCTATCAGAGGGCTGTGATTGGTTGCTGATAACCCCTCCTCGGAGTCGCCCCTTCGTGCCGACTCTGCGTGAGGGAATATTATCAGAGATCATTCATTGGTTACAGATACTCCACTGGTCGGCTTTATATCCAAAAGTGGTTAATACCTCCGTGTTTCATCTGTAACTCCGCATACTGAACTGAGAAGTACATTCTCCTCTTCTTGAGTTTCAGTATCCTGTACATATGAGACGTGCGAGTCTCATATGTTCAACACTTGGTGGACGGCTACTGCATATAACCACGTGATCGGCCGCCATGTTCCCGTCTCGGCGAAATTGCGCCACAATTCTATTCTATATTCTATTCTATATTCTATTCTATATTCTATTCTATATTCTATTCTATGTGGCCTTCCGATTGTTAAACAGTTTCAATAGGAAGGCAGGTTTAGATGAAATTTTTTTTGGCGTACTTGGTGTTTGAAAATGGTTGGTTTCGGAGTGGCCACTTTTGCCTGGGTCACGTGCGCCCTCTCTTTTTTTTTCTCTATTTCCCCCAAAATCCCCCATTTTTGACGCCTTTTTTTTTTTTTTTTCATGCAATCTTGTCTTAGCCAAGGAACTCCGTGTTGGGAGTTTGTTCCGTATTCGTAAACCTTCGCCTTCCTCCACCAAAGCTGCCACCAATCCCGAACCAAATGCATCCCCAGACCTCCGTTGGTGTCTACATCATTACATTATTTAATATTGGTACATATCTTATTGTATATTACCTATTCTTTATTATATCACTATACTTATATAATTAATAACGCTTTGTTCAGTACCCTGAGTGAAAACAACCGATCCAGGCTTTTGGGCGTCTTCTTAGGCAACCTGGCAATGTGGTTGGCAACAATGAAGTCACAGTATGGAACAGAGGCATGTATGGGTGCGAAATGGGTGCGAATTTAGGTTCGCGTTTTTTCTCTCTCGTGCTCCTAACTAGAGTTAAGGACTTCCTATTGATAAAAGGTGGAATCAAAGATACCTTGTTTAACATCACGATGGTGGCACCTCAGTACACCAAGCAGAAGTACTATTACCAACAGATACTCGATGAGCGGGATGAAAAGGCCAAGGCCATCGCCAAGCTCAAACAGGAAGGCGCCCATTTATTTGACCACAACAATGTGCTATTCACATATCTCGATTTGGAGCTATATCTCGATTTGGAGCTATATCCCGATCTCCTGGACCAATTGGGACTCATCATCGACGGAAAGACATACAAGCCGGGTGTCCCGCTTGTGGTGAGCAAAAACAGGGTCACGTATTGGGACAAGGATTCCACCAACGAGCAACTCACGTGTCAGAGAGAAGTCTTAAGGCACATTCTCCGCTAATTGTTGAGCCTTTCCCTAATGGACAAGGAAATCAACTTCCGCTCTAAGTTGGTGGGCAGTCCCTACCACCGCCATCTACGCATTGCAGATATGGTTCACCAGCACGGGCTTTTGGGGGACTTGGTGTTCTGTGTCACCACGTACGTGGAGTTTGTCTTGGTGCGGAAGGTGACGAGAAGACGCCGCGTTTTTTTCCCGAGTGGTGGGGGGGGGGGGGGGGATCGCCTATTTATATACCGCAGGAACAGACGGTTTTGTGGCGGCACAAATGTGAAACGCGCGCGCCGTGCGAATATAAATTGCAGCCAAATCCGCTTCTCAGAACTTCCACCCTTTTTTTCAACACCCTCTTTTTTCATCCCGACCATACCCCTCATGCGTGATTCCCGTACTAAGTACTCCATTGGCTCGAACACAACAAGATGTGAGGGCCATTCATAGGGCAAGTTGCGTATAAACTCCACGGGATCGTCGAAGAAGCGGTCCAGCTCGTCTCGGTACTCTTTGACGTTGTTGATATTACCAAAGGTCAAATGTAATGGTGGCTCACATGTCAAGAACCATGACGACTCAACAAGTTCAGGACGATGCAACATACTATGCCATGGTGTTGAATGGCAAGGAGTAAGGAACCCAATTGATTTCACCGCTTCGTCATTTTTGAGCTCCTCGATAACTGGAAGAGCTCAAGAAAATCGCCGAGAAACGCAAGCGATTTTCGTCCGGATTTCTGGGCCTTTTGACGGTGCTAGAGGACTCCAAAGGAGGCGGTCATTGGCCTTGCCCCCTTCGTGACCAACTATGCGTGAGTGGATATCATCAGAGATCTCTCATTGGTTCCAGATACTCCACTGGTCGGCTTTATATCCAACCGTGGCTCTTACCCCCGTGTTTCATCTGTATCCCCGCATTCTAAACTTCGGAGTACATTCTCCTCTTCTTGAGTTTCAGTATGCAGTACACAGGTGACGTGCGAGTCTCATATGTTCAACAAGTGGTCTTTGGCTATTGCTATGCAGCGTACACATGAGATGCGATGGATATCTCGTCTAAGCCCCGACCAAGCCGGATTTATGGGAGGTGACTGACTCAGTTAAAGAAAGGTTATCAGTTAGACTACTTTCATACCTCTTGAAGTTTGGAGGCAATGATTTTAGGGCTTATGGTTTCAGAAAATGAGAGGATAAATCGGGGCACTACTAGCTCAGTACGTCCACATCTTATTTGATACCACGACACAACAGAGTCAAAAAAAAAAAGAGAAAGACCAGAACAAATTGTCAATCCCACCGATTCGGAACATTAAAGCCCCAAGTCTCCATCTCACAATTCATGTCTTGAAATACACTCAGAGCTCGACTTCATATTCAGACACTTTCCAAGGAAAATAGTGCTCAAGCCTAAAAAACGGTCTTTTTTTTCAGACTTTTTTTCGTGGACATTCTCAGGTGAACGCACTGGTTCACGAGTTTTCAGAATCTGGCATCAAGTATATTTCCACATGGTAACAGAAATCACTTGACCATTGAGTCCATCACACCAGCACGAATAGAAATCATTCTTGAAGTCCATACCAGAATGATCGAGATTCAATTCAGTCGGAGGGTGTATGAGGACCGAACATACAAAAAGATTTTTTCTTGAATTGCAAAGTTCCCGTTGGTATATGTACCTATACTAATAGGGTACTTACCGTGATGCAAAACAAAGTGAGCAAACATTGTACGCTTGTCTTTGGCGAAGAAGTCATCTGTGGGGGTTTTAAATCCCGATCCGGGTGTTTGTCTGCTTCTGGGATTGTTCGGTAGACATTTCAGTGTCTATATTCCCTTCTTTCCCAAACAGACGTATTGTTCTTTCCCAAACAAACGCTTTGACTTTCTCAAACAAACGCTTTGACTTTCTCAAACAAACGCTTTGACTTTCCCAAAACAAACGCTTTGACTTTCTCAAACAAACGCTTTGACTTTCCCAAACAAACGCTTTTTCTTTCTCAAACAAATGCTTTGACTTTCTCAAACAAACGCGTTTTCTTTCTCAAACAAACGCTTTGACTTTCTCAAACAAACGCTTTGACTTTCTCAAAAACTGGATTTCCCAACACCTTCATTGTCTTCTCAGATGCCTTTATGTTCTTAGACAAAAGCGCTTTGGACAGTGGATTTGCATCTTCCATTTCTTCCTGCCAAAGGTAGACCTCCACCTCAAAACAGTCGGGAAACACCCGATCTATGAGAATCGCTCGCATCCCGTCCATTATCATGCACGAAAAAAAGTCTTCATTGAGTAGCATGCCATCCACATCCAACATCAAGTCCGTGGCAGGAATCGCAGGACCATAAGCAAAAGATGCACCGAGTATTCCAATATACCCATCATTTTCGGTGCCCCTGCTGATAGCGGAATGTCCTACCATTTCGAACTCAACTGAGTGGCCAATGGCTTCTCCGTAACACATAACACTAAAGATGACCCCATTCTCTGAATAGGTACGGGATCCAAGCGGCACCAAAGACTCATTGAACTTTGCATAAAAGACGTACGGCAAATTCCGTGACACAGAGATGGAATTGTCTTCTTCTTTCAGTGACGAGAGCAGTTTCATCAAAGACCGGGATTTTCCGTCGTATTGTATGAAATAAATCTCCACCTTGGTACAACCATCAGATAGTTTCTTGTCGGTGATAATATTCCCATCGTTAACGTTCTCGCACGAATAGTATAACGCATTGCGGACCCTTTTTTGATCATCAAGATCCAATTTGGTCGGCCGGATACCAGATCCCACGCTAAACCGGTGGTCGGAAAATCCCACATTCTCATCAACGGATTGATTGTGGCTGATAGCATAGCCATCTTGGAAAGTGAATTCAGCAGCTTCCAAATTACCTCCATGAGAAAATGTGCTGACGCCGGGACTCAGATGGGAAGAAGAATTGCGGGTAAGGGGCACAAATTTGTCACCGGTTTTGGCAAAGAATGCCCATGTCTTGATGGGTCTTGCACAAGCAGTAGTTGCAAAAATTGAGGCGAAAAACAATTGACTTGTCTTCATGGTATGTGATTTCTATCGGAGAAAGAAAACTGACCAGGGGTTTTTTGCCTCCTTAAAATGTTATGTCCCAACCCAGTCACGCAAAATTAAACAATGGTTATGGAAAGGTCATCACTTTCTGCCCATTGATCTTTCCTGTACACAATCCATTCGACTAGTTCAAAAGTTCTGTTTTTAGCATGAGCACTCATTTCTTTGTCACACACGTTTTCCCAGAGTATTCAGCTTCTCAGACGCATGGCTTCTTTGAAGCTTCTAGGAACTTTTTCAGATTCTTCCAGTTGAGCTTCTAGAGTCCGAATCCAGTCGTTCTTTGACAGATCAATCAACGGTTCTTCTGGATTTATCGGCAAACTCCTCGCCACTTCTAACCTTTCATACTCCACACCTTTCAAGTTAGGATCTTTTTTCGCCGTAGATTCATCTAATGTGAGATACACTCCCCCTGAAGTGGCCCTGAAGTGGCGAGTGGTTTGTGCCAATCGGTGTTGGGGATGCCATGGATCCCCCCTCAAATTGTGTCCCGTCTAGGTAAACAGTTTGAATGTGACGTTGGTTTCTGGGTCGGAGAGATTGCCAATTATCTTCGGATCTTTAAACTTCCAATCATTCTGGTCTTTTTAGCGTGGTTTCTGGTTGTGAATGGATGTTCTGCTCATGAACCCGGTCTGGTGGTGTATTTGCAAACGACTCATCGTTTCGTTTCTCCCAGGAGGTGTCACTCCTCCCATTACCTTCACTTCGGGCAGCTTCGTGCATAGTCGATCCGCTTAAGACCTCGGACGGTTCAACCGGTCTATTAACTAGACTAGCCCTCCCTTACTTTGTCCCAACACAAGCTCAGAGATCTTAACGGGATACCAGGTGGTAGACCCCCTTCCTGACAGAATGAACTTCCACGGTAAAAACTCCCACGGCTGTTCCAGTCCATTGAATGTTTCCGGCTTTAGAAGGGTTCTGTTTTTCAAAGTGTATTAATGGACTGGTGGCTGTTGAATAGAGCGTGTCAGGAGGATACTTCTTCTGCCCTGTCTCAAGGCCGAATTATCAGATTCATCTGTTTATGTTAGTATTAATCAAAGTATAAGTATCATTTTGATAAGCTGATTAAGTATCCTGAATATATTTGATTGGGATTTCATGGACAGAACAAGGCTGTAAAAGAGTATTCAATATATCATACGAACCATTATCAACAGCAACAAATTGAAATCTGACTCATCAAGCTTTTAGTAAAGGACCGGATGTAAATTTGAAAGAAGAAGCGAAAAATCAAAAAGGAGACGGTACTAAAAAGAGAGCACCCTTTTCTTTGGTATTGAGGCAGATTTTGAGGGAAATTTTCAGGGAATTTTGTGAGGGGGGGGGGGGAGGGTTTATATATGCCATTCGCACCCCGCCCGGTGTAATTGCAGCCACCTTCCATGCAGGAGTGGCGAGCAGTGGCGAAATATAAAAAGCACCGCATTCCCCCCTTTTTTAAACCCATTTTTTAACCATCCACAAAAAAAGCCTTGCAGTTTAAACATGCAATTTTGAACATGCAATTTTGAAAGCTTGAATATTTTGAGGCCATTGTCCATCAACTTGAATAAACTCTACGACTTGAAAAATTCGTTATTCTTAGTCAAGACATGCTGACCTCTTTTCCCGCCAAGAATCATTTCACTTTCTAATGATATATATTTAAAGAAACAACAGTTGAAAGGGGACAATTCAAAAAAACTAGTTTTTCAAATGAATGAATGGCACTTCTGAAATGAAAATAAAGAACCGGATCCCATTTACAAGTTATTTAACTCGTCCGTCGGGGGAAGTCGGGACAATCATTTATGAGAATTGGACAATTATACTTTATAAGGTACAAAAATTGTTATGCTTCAAGGTATACATATATTGGAGTTCCCCAGGTTCCGGCTCATCTCTAAGTTGCATGTCGCCTAATGTTTCAGGGCCAACAATATTCACCGGATGGAGCTGATATCCAAGTCACAAGATCAGGTTGAAGTGATAAACCATCACACTTTCTGAACTCAAGGCTTTCATTCTATTAAGGCTTTTAAAACTCAAGGCTTTCATTTTCTTAAGGCTGTCAAAATCTCAAGGGCTAGTATGGACAATAATAACCAGAACCTGATTGATCCGGAGGTTTATTCATCGGGTGGTATCTTCACCCGAAAGTGTTTAACAGGCCGAATACAGGAGCCACGGGTGACCTTGTTAGTTGGCCGTACTCCAAGATATATGTCGACCTTAAAAGAAGAACTCTTGGGCATTTCATACTCCGGGCACAGATTGCACGTGCAGTACCATGGTTGATATTGCAAGAATAAAAGCCAGAGCAACCACCTTCCACGTTGAGTCCAAATCAACTTACCATACGGAGAACGATTACCATGAAAGTGGGGGACCCAACGAGTTTGCATACGCAAAAATGCTGACCCTTTCATACAATTCTCCAAATACCATTCCCGAAAGCAGCACATATCTTCCATCGCATTTGGTAAAGAAGGACAACGTCAACTGTGGGAACGCAGCAAAAATGGAAGCAGCAAAAAAGGGAAACAATAAGTCATCATTGGGTTGATTTCATATCTTTTGCCATATGCTTTTCCTTTAATTCTTCCTTTTGTGGGTGCCAAATAGCTTCATCTTCGAGGCTTTTCCCATACCATGCAATTAAGGAACGATCCGTGACCATCCTACCTGCACAACGGGCATCAGCAGGGATATTCTGGGAAATCTGGCCCATAAAAGTCAAGTTGTGTTCCTTCCCATAATTTCTCTGCAATGATGTATTAAAAAAGGGTAATCGTTGGCTCTTATCCTGAATATGGTCTACTTCACGAGTTAACGCAGAAAACGAGATGAAGCGAAGGAAATTTGGTCAGAATTGAAACCAGAAAATAACATGGAAATTGGCGGGGCAGGGTATTCAAAGTCACCTCATTGGAAATTTGAAAACACAATAAAGCACCATGTTAGCTATTGACAAGCATTTTCCATGATCCTAATGTGTACAGGATTTCCGAACACATTTTCGAACACATTTTTGTATGAAGAGATACTTTTCTTGAAGAGGAAGCTCATTGCAGCGAATCACTTCCAGTACATGGGAAAAAGTTGGTGTCATTTTTACATGGTGCGAACGTGTATTTATATGTGTGCGCGAACATTTTCGCGGGTGGCTGCAAATCCTGAAACGTGGCGTACCCCTCACTCCCAAGACTATAAAAGGCCGCGACCCCCCGCCCCTAATTTCACTCCTTTTTTACTCCTTTTTACTCCTCCCCATGATCCTTCTCATACCCCCATTGAGTATCCTTTTATCCCCTTTGAGACTCCTTTAGACTCCCAGTTCTATTCATTCCCCTGGTTTCTTTATTCACACCAACTGATCCTGGGACTTAGGCTAATGCCTCAGAAACGACTACTCCAAGGTCAACCCAAGGTTAACCCAAGCATTGCTATTTGGAAATATGCTTAGCGGCCAATCCGGGATACACTGGAGTATTTGGAATTAAGGGAGGAATATCATGATGACCTGGACACTGGTACAGTCCTGGACATGGTGCAGTCCTGGACTACTGATACCAACCCAAGAGACTGAATGATAATGACCTGAACTCCAGATACTAACCTGGACTACTGAATAATAATACCCTGGAGTACTTAGGGAATATACGGGTTTATACGTGTTGATGAGACATGGCCAGAAGTCTAGAATGCATTGACTTGGCACATTAAAAGGTGGGCAAGATGAGATTTATCTCTTCAGGACAAGTTCTAGGTTCATGCAATAGGATTATTCCTAAGAACTAAAACAAACCATCCAATTCTTTGTCAATGTGAGACATGATGGTACAGGTCCACAGGATTAGATTCCAAAGAGTCTAGAGTCCAAAGAGTCTAGAGTCCAAAGAGTCTAGAGTACTCAAATATACTAACCTTTAGAAAAGACGTCAAGTCAAGCAGTCCAGTTCAACATTACAACTATGGTAAGGTACCGGACTGATTTGCTACCATACAGTTGATATCTACCATCTACTATACCGTTGGTAACTATTGTGTTGAGTATGTTTCTGTGGAGACTGTGCAACTGATTGACTGCTAAATATGGATCTACAGTACTATTTATAGATGCTGTTGCTATATACACTCCGTGTACTGTATAGGGTGTTTGTCCAAATTACCATAAAAAGTATTTACTTGAGATGTTTTCCAAGTTTGAAAGAGGGTGGTATTCAGTATAGTCAATGGTTTATTCGAATTGCTGCATACTGAAGACTGCACCTTTCCATCGCACCGTTCTTTAAGTCAATGCCGCGCGGAAAAGAAAAGAAAAAAGAAACTCCGATACGGGGAATCGAACCCCGATCTGCTCGGTGAGAGCGAACTGTGCTAGCCATTACACCATATCGGATTTTATAAAGAAATTAAAGTTGTGCTATTCTACAAAAACAAAAGTGATTGTAATTTAGCACACACTATGTACAATGATTACCTTGATTACTTTGACTTCCCTCTCTTCTGTAAACTGACATTTAAGTTACAATATTTAAGTATAGACACTATTCAACGTGAGCTGCATCACTTGGACAATAACAAGTCGATCTTCTTCTCCAAGGCCTCGATACGGGTGTTTCTCTTGGCATTGGCCTCCGTCAACTTGATCACTTGGCTCTCCAACGATTCCACAAGCCCGGCGAGTTTTTCAACGGTAGACCTTAATGTAGGAGTTTTGGTCTCCTCCTTGGCCCCCTTGGCCTCGTCCTTCTTCACCTCCTCCTTCTTCACTTCCTTTTTAGGCTCCTCTTTCTTCACTTCCTTTTTAGGCTCCTCCTTCTTCACTTCCTTTTTAGACTCTACTGCCTTTGGCTCCGTTTTGATTGGTTCCTTGGCCTCAATCTTTTCTTGAGGTTTAACCTCTTTTTTAACCTCTTTCACCGGCGCAACGTCCTGCCATTCGTCGTCAGCATTCTGAGTAATCCTCTTGGAATCTTCATCTTCCGATTCGTCCACCACCTTGTTGATGAGACTGCCCACGGTGCTGGACGCCTTCAAGGCCTCGTCCACAGAGGCTGCAGGTGCAGGACTTCCTGATAAAGAGCTGTTTGCTCTAGAAACCTTTGGCTCCACTTCTTTCGGCGCTTCCTTGGCCTCTTTTGATTCCTCCTCGGACTTCTTGGCCTCGGACTTTTTCTCGGAGATTCTGACGGCCGGCGAAGATTCCTTGACATCGGCGTCTTTCCCCTCGTAAATGGCCTCCATCTTGACCAAAAGCGGCCCGTTGACGTCCTTGCCGCCAAACCACTCCAGAGCAGTAAGTGCAGGCTTGTTGGAAGGAGCGTCCGGGTAAATGTCTTCCTGGAACATCTCGGACTTCCGGGGCACAATGAACGAGACCGGCTCGATGCTGGAGTCGTTGACGGTCTTGTAGCACTTCAAGATCTCGTTTTCCCGGATATTGACCGAGGTCTTGGGCGCAGCTGCAAAGCCTCTCTGTGCATCCACCGACGAGTACTGCGACAACTCATGGAGAACGTCCTTGTCGTACTCGTAGTACCGGATATTGCCGTCTCCCTTGCCGGCCAAGTACAATGTGCAGGTGGCATCATCGTAGATGGGGATCAACACTCCCGACGACGAGTCAATCACCATGAACCCATCGATGGGGCCCTTGGAGACATCATTCACGTCCCAGATCCCCACCTGTCGATCAGATAACCTGGAAAAGCCGGTGGTGCACACGCGGTCGGTGTTGCCCAACCAAATGACCCTGGAGGCCTTGGCCCCCGTATGGCCCGGGCCCTCGGAAATCACCTTTCCGGACCGCAAGTCCCAGATCCGCAACTTCTTGTCTCTGGAAATGGTGGCCATGAGCGAGCCGTTGTAGTTGAAGGCAAATGACGTCACCAAGTCCTTGTGCTGCAAGGAGATCTCGGCTTTTCCCGTCTCGATGTTCCAGATCTTCACCGAATAGTCCATGGACGAAGATGCCAACACATTCTCCGCACATGGGTGGTACTCCACGTGGCCCACTTTTCTAGTATGGCCCGAAAGCACTTTTTCGGGCGTCACCACGTCCTTGACGTCGTCGGAATCGTCTCTATAGTCGTGGAAGGAAAAGTCCTCGGGGATATGCCAAATGAGGATATTTCCGTCGTCCGAACAACTGGCCACCTGCTGTTGGTTGAATGGATTGAAGGCCGTATCCAAAACAGGCCCCTTGTGTCCGCGGAAAAGCGGAACGGTATCCGGAGCCTTGCCCACCTCGGAAACGGGAATAATGGCAAAGGCACCGCCTCCAGACGAGTCCCACGTGACCAGGAGGTACTTTCCGTTGGTGTAGATGATATTGGCGTCCCAAGCATTCTTGGTCACCTTCAAGTTTTCATAGCAGAGTTCCTTCTTGCTGGCCTGCCCGAACACGTGCCGATACTTCGACGCTCTAACGAATTTGCCGCTGCCATTAGTAAAAGATCAAGAAAAGAGGAGATGGAGAAGAGCAAAAGACAGGACTGCCGGCTGTCAATGCTGTCAAGACTGACGGCTGTCAAGACTGTCAAGACTGACGGCTGTCAAGACTGTCAAGACTGACGAGGCTGCCAAATGCTTAGACTGCCAAGGCTGTCAAATGATTGCCAAAACTGCCAAACTGCCAAACTGCTAATTGACTGCCTATTGACAAGAATCACACAAGAAAAGACAAATCAAAGACTGTAGAAGGCAAAAGACAGAAGACAACCAAATGACACCAAAGGACTGCCAATGCTGCCGAGTGACTGCCAAAGGACAACCAAAGGACAACCAAAAGACTGGCGAATGACAACAGGCATAACAGCATGACACAAGAAAAGACAAGAATCAGTAGAAGACAAGAATCAGTAGAAGACAAGAATCCGTAGAAGCCAAGAATCAGCAGAAGACAAAGGACAAAACACGACCAAATGATTGCCAAGGCTGTCAATGCTGCCAAAAGGCAATCAAGAGGCTGCCAAGACTGCCAAAAGGCAACCAAATAAAACAGCAAAAAGGCAACCAAAAGACCGCAGAAGACAATAGAAATATGGCTGCCATTAGCTGCCGAGACTTCCAAGACTGTCAAAAGGCAACCAAATGACTGCCAAAAAGACAGTAAAGAGACAGCAAAAGGCAGCTAAATGACAGCAAAAGGCAGCAAAATGACAGCAAAAATCAGCTAATTGACAGCAAAAGACAGCAAAAGACAGCAAAAGACAGCAAAAGACAGCCAAAACTGTCAAAATGCAACCAAAACCGCTGAAACTGCCAAAATCCACCAAAAAAAGCCAGAAAAAAGCCAAAAAAAGCCAGAAAAAAGCCAAAAAAAGCCAATTGTAACTTTCTCTGTGTCTGTGGATCCCTTCACCTGTGACATCCCTTCATTTCTGAAATCAATAGCCCAAATAATCATGGAAAGACCAATTGACGTAGAACCCCAAAATCGCAAAACCCCGAAACTCCGAAACCCCTGATTCGTCGATTTTCATCTGATGATCCTGCACTTTAGCTTTTCCTTAACATTTCCTTAACATTTCCTTAAAATCGCCTTCATTTCTCCTTCATTTCTCCTTTTTTCCGGCTCCATTTGAGCCCGTGGCGGTTTACATACCTCATTGTTGTGGAAGTAAAGTTTGGTATACGTTGGAGAGGTGCGCGTGTGCGGGCCGCGCGTTTAGCGGTGTAGCGGTGTACGGGTTTTTTCCCAAGGAGGCTTAGAATTTAAAAAAAAAACTCCAACCGAAAGGGTGGAGATTTTTTGAAACTTCTTCGTTGATATTCTTATTTAAGTCTTGCCATACTTTTTTGGGGGTTTTTTTGGGGTCTTTTTTGCGGGGTTTTGGGGATTTTGGGGGTTTGGGGGTTGTCCTCACGTGACTCGGTCTTTTGGTCTTATATGCAGGACACATCTTTACCCAACTAAACCAAGTCACAAGTCAATGGTCGGCATTATTTGCAGGCCGTCCGGAATTATAATGGTATTGTAGATTTTCAGGAGGGGGTGTTTTAGTGTTTTGTAGTGGCACCCCGGAATTGGGCCGGAATTGGGCCGGAATTGGGCCGGAATTGCTTGGGCCTGCGTGTAACTCCACGGAAACACCATATTTTTTTCCTGAAAAACCTCCATTGCACTCTCCGGAATTCAACTAGAACAAGCAAGTTATTTGACCACCACTTTAAGGAAATTGAAGTGCTTTGCGTTTGGTCCTTTTTGGCCTGGGGTAGCGCGGTGTACGGGTGTTTTGCCCTCGGGTCTCGCCCATAACCATTCAAAACCCTTGCAAGTTCCACTGATCTCATACCGGGGCTTATATACAGTCCGGGGCTTATATGCCGTTCCTGGACTTATATGCAGTTCCGACCACTTAACTCAGGTCATTGTATCTTCCTCAAAAGTAAACATTTTCCAAGCTTCTTTGTACCGTTGGAATCTCCGCATTTCCGCCATCCCGCCAAATCAAGCCCAAAGCTTAATGTCTTTTGGTGGCTGCTAAAGGGTAATGTCTATTCACCCGTTATATGCAGGTCTCTTCTCTCAGTCTACAAGTCATCAGAACATCTCCATACTGTTCAATTTAAAATAGGACATTGGATTTATTAAGTAAAGTTCTTAAAACGTATTCGTATTGGTTAGTAGTCCAAAAAAAGAAACTAGTAAAGAGCCCTGGTTTATATGCAGGACACGAAGATCACCCCCAATGAGCTCTGTTCCTCCCAATCACCACTTCAAGAAAAGTAATAAAGCCGAGATCATAACTTTCCAAGTTTCCCATCACATGATACTTAAGACCGATTATCTGATTCATAAATCCTTGTTTTCTGATTGATTTCCTAATTAGGAAGTCATAGGGACCTTTTTCCTAATTAGGAAGTCATCGGGACTTTTTTCCTAATTAGGAAGTCATAGAGACTGAAGTTCCAGCTTCACTAAACTGATTGAAGGCCACCGACATCCGTTCCAGTCAATCCGGAAACTTAAGGCCACGCGGACCAGAAGAATGGTTTCATCATCTTCATCTTCTCCTTCGGGAGTGTTAGGTGCAGGAGACCCAATTGAAGTCGTGTGAACCTCAACTTGTTTAGTATTCACCTTAGCTTCAGTGGATTCAGGTTCAGTTCCAGGTCCAGTTCCAGGTCCAGTTTCGGGTCCAGTAATTCCCTTTCCAGGAATATCTTCTTCGGGAAGTCCATTTTCCGGCATATGCTCAACTCCAGTAGTTCCAGGTCCACTGGGTGTTTCTCCAGTCTTAGACTCAGTTTCAGTAGGTTTCTTTCCAGAAACAAACTCTTCTCCAGGAACTCCATTTTCGGGCTTCACCTCCCCAGGAACTCCATTTTCGGACTTAAGCTCCTCTCCAGGAACTCCATTTCCAGGCTTCACCTCTTCTCCTGAAAGTCCATTTCCAGTCCTTTGCTCATCATCAGTAGATTTCTTTCCAGTATTTTCTGGTCCTGTTTCTGGTCCAGTAGCTTTTTTTCCAGTCGTTTCAGCTCCAGTAGCTTTTTTTCCAGTAGCTTTTTTTCCAGTGTGTTTCTTTCCAGCCTTAACCTCATCTTCAGTAAGGTTCTTTTCAGTAGATTCAGGTCCAACCTTCCGTTCAACTCCCGTAGGTTTCGTTCTCTCAAGGTCCTTTCCATCGTCCTTTCCATCGTCCTTTCCATTTGGTTTTTTCCTCTCAAGGTCCCTTCCATCGTCCCTTCTCGTTGTATGGGCCTCTCCAATTCCTTTTGACCCGGTAGAAGGCCGGAGATAAAGGTATACCTCCGGACAATTGGAGATTCCCTCCTCAATAAAGTATTCCTTGGCATAGTACATGTAGCACGCATGGAAGGATAACCCGAGAAGCTTTTTGTCCCGGTCAAAAGCCAACTTTGTCCCCGAGACCCCGGGCCCAAACACAAACAAGCCACTGTGGAACCCGACGTATTCGGGAAAGACGGCTTTGGTGCTGACAAATCCATCATCCAAAAGAAACTCCACTGGGGCTTTTTTGGGATTGCCATAAGATAAGAATTTCGTACTCCTTGTATCGGAATACAATCCGGAAAGAGCCTTCTCGGTGCCATTGAATGCTGCAACGAAAACAAGCGGATGGGAGTTTGTATTGGAGGAACCAATCGTTGGAATAACGTCCCGGTGCTTATCGACAATTCCAGGCTGAGAGTTCTTCCGTCCTTTCTTCTCCGGTTTCTCCGTTTTTCCCTTCTCCGGTTTCTCCGGCGTCCCCTTCGCCTGATTCTCCCGATTCTTCTTCTCCGGAATCACCCAATTCTCCCGATTCTCTGTATCCTCCGTTTTCTTACCAAGCAAAGGCCTGAGGTTCCCAGAATGCGTCTGGTCTGGCTTTAAAAGATAAACGTCCACTGGAAAACAATCCTTGTGATTGCGCAGATCCTCTCCGTACCGAATAAATCGCTTGTTCTTATCGGAATGAGGACAAGAGTAAAAAGGCACATTTCGAATGCGGCTGGCCTCGTCCAAGTCCCACGTAGTGGCTTCAATGGTATAAGCAACGGTCAAGAAGCCGTTGTAAAGCCCCAAATACCCCAGCATATAAGATTCATCGATGGACGCTTTCTTGTTGTGCACAGCAAACTTGGCGTGTTTATCAGATGGGTATTGATACCCCAAAACATGTCCTGGGCGTCCGTTGATTGAAAATTGAATTCCAACTCCGGAAAGAGGCAAAAGAGTCTCGCTTCGGACATCGACAAAGAATACCAACGGGGATACACCTTTGTTGGAGTGGAACTCTTTGAAGTCTGGAGGCTTTGGATCGGCGGTTTTGGGTTTCGAGGTTTGGGGTTTCGAGGTTTTGGGTGTCGAGCTTTTGGGTTTCGAGCTTTTGGGTGTCGAGCTTTTGGGTGTCGACGGTTGGCGAACATAATGCTTTCCCAATGCCAGGACATTCACCCCGATGCTTTTGTCCGGACGTAAAAGGTATAATTCCATCCCAAAACACTCGGTGCGTTCCTTATACTTGTCTCCATACCGAATGTACCGCCTTTTATTGTGGAGAATGTCACAGGCGTAAAACGGAACATTCACCACCCTGTTCCGTCGGTCCAACTCCCAGCTCGTGGCACGGGTAGCGTTGGAAAACGCCAAGTAGCCACCGTAGAGCCCCAAGGACCCCGGGGTGGCTGTTTCGCCGGTGGATATCATTTTATCCTTGAAAGCGAATTTGATGGATTTCTCCCGCCTGGTTCCATATGATAATAAGTGTGCTGCGTGTCCATTCTCCGGGAAATGAATAGCAGTAGCCGTGAGCGGGATCAAGGCCCCACCTTTTCGTTTGGCAAAGAAGAACAACGGGTAAATCTCCCTGGTTTCGGAGCGTCTGACGACCCCAGACACTTCGTTTGGATCAGAAAGTTCATTTGGATCAGACAGTGGATCAGGCACATTGTCTTCCACCGGGGGTGTTTTGTCCGGGCGTAAAATGTAAAGGTCGGCCTTGGTACACTCGCCCTTCCCCTCGTAAATCTCTCCATGAACAATGTACATGTTCTTATCGAGTAGCCAATCACAATGGCAGGAGTAAAAAGGACCATTTAAAACCTTTCCTTGATGATCAAGATCCCACGTCGTCCCCATGACCGAAGAACCCACGGCCAAACTATCGTTGTGGAACCCCAAAAACCCCGGGGGACTTGTGTCATTGTAATAAACGTACCTTCCCCTTAAAGTAAAGTTGACGGGGTTATAGGCCGGCTCTTTATAGGCCAAGATCCGCACCTGCTTTTCCTTGGGTTCCTTGGGTTCTCTGGGTTCTTTGGGTGGGTACACGGCCATGGAGAGGGGAATTGTTTCATAGCCAACTCGGGCGATGAAATTCACGGGGTACATTTCGTCATGGTTGGGCCACACAGCACCGGCCAAGAGAGACGCCAGAAGCAAGCCATGGAATTGCATGTGGATTATTGATGTTTCCCCCAAACGGGAATCCCACGGTTTAATATATCCGATTGCCAAGGAATTCTAAGCATTGTCATTGACTCTTCGGAATCAATAGCCATTTGGGACATTTGGGAGCATGCACGATAATTTTGAAAGCTTTAACAAAGCCCAGTGGTGCATATAGACAAGTGCTTTTTCAGGTAAGTGCTTTTTCTGATGTTTCTGATGTTTCTGATGATTCTGAATCTGTTCCGGCTCATTTCCAGGGGATTCCCATACATCCAAGCAATCCAGGACCCCACAGTAAGATCAGTGATGGATGGAATCGATCTATCATGGAGCTTCTCGATTGGATGATGTGGTTTCTTTTCCGACTTTAAGCTTTGAAGAAAATATCCAAAACGTCTTGAGATTAGCCTTGAAGTAGACTATTCATAAAATAGTATTTGGCCTTTGATAAATAGTCAATGGCTTTCCAATAGTCAATGGCTTTCCAATAGTCAATGGCTTTCCAATAGTCAATGGCTTTCCAATAGTCAATGGCTTTCCAATAGTCAATGGCCTTCCAATAGTCTTCAATGGCTTTTGGTAAATAGCCAAGTACCTAAAAAGCTTAAATAACCTTTTATAAAGGAAAGGTTAACTTAACAGGTCTTATCTGCACTCCATGGCAGAACAATTGAAGGGGCTGGCAGAACAATTGAAGGGGCTGGCTGACCAATTAAAGGGGCTGGCGGAACGGAGCCCAAGAAGCCTTGCAAGCGGCATTCGGTAAGGTTAAGAAGATCCAGGCTTTCCACTCGAGCCCGGATGCAGGTCCACTTTCCAACCTAAGTTTAAGGTCCATTTCCAGACCCTAAAGTTGAAAATTAGAAACGGGGAGAACCCAGACGCAAAAAACAGGTTCAAAAACGAAAAATTGCTGGAGAAGCTAGGAGGATTTTCCGGGCGTGATCTTCAGAACTGGATTTGAGGAACGTGATTTTCGAAGCGGGATTTTCAGAACGGGATTTGAGGAACGGGATTTGAGGAACGGGATTTTCAAAACTGAAGACTTCATTGGTCATGGAGTTCGGACCTCGAAGCCAAGCGAAAATCATGGCTTTTTTTCCATCATTGACCAATTGAACCTTTTTTCTCATTTTAGGTATTTTAGGTTTTACCCAAAAACTCAAGTGGGCCCAACAACTCAAGTGGGCCCAAAACCCTAATTGCCTGGACCGGTCTGTGGATCAAAAGGAGGGAAGGGGGAAGGGGGAAGGGGGAAGGAGGTTGTGAAGAACCATGGTTGCGAGCCCTGCCCTGCTTTTGGATCTTGGGAGTACTGCATCCGAGCAATCTTTTGAACCCAGTTAATCAAATGCAGCTTCAATAAAATAATCTTTAAAAATAATCTTTAAAAATAATCTTGAAAAATTATCTTCAGAAATAATCTTCAAAAATAATCTTCAAAAATAATCTTCAAAAATAATCACGTCCCAAGAAAGAATATTTATTCCTTAAGCACATTCGTCAAGCTTGACTGCCCTTTATGTTCAAAAGAGTAACATACTCAAGTAATGGCTTTTTAAGCACAAGGTTCAATTTGTTAGAAAACTGACTTCCACGACTGGGGATGATCAGCCGTGACCAATACAACTGATGTCGTTTTTCAACTAAAGTCGTTTTTCAGCTAAAGTCGTTTTCTAACTAAAGTCGTTTTCAACTAAAGTCGTTTTCAACTAAAGTCGTTTTTCCTGAAACCATCATCACCGATGATTCCTCATTCTGAACCCTTATCAATAGACCCCATGAGAGATTGCTTAAAATTGGTACACCGTTATAAGATTCGGAGGCATTCAAAAACTCTAAATGTTTTCAACAGGACTCAAGTCAAAACCCCATAGAAATCCCAAAATCCCAGAAAATTCCAAAACCCCATAGAAATCCCAAAAAATCTCATAAAGCCCCTCAAAATCATCCAAAATCCCAAAATCTCTCAAAATCATCCGAACTCATCCAAAATCCCTAAAATCCCTAAAGTAAACTCAAAAACCCAAACATTTCTGAAGTTTAAATGAATATTTTCCCACCTCTAAGGATTCTTGGTGGTGTTGTATTCAGGCCCTAGGAAAAAGGGGGAGAAAGAAAAGAAAGGAACAAAAAGGGGTGAAAAAAAGGGGTGAAAAAAAGGGGTGGGAAAAAAGGGGGGAAGGGGGAAGTCAATTTTACATTTAAACAGGAGGAAAAGGGTCCTTTTATATTCCGAGTGCGGAAACATGAAACATTGTTGTGCATAATCTGCCTGCATGTGCATGTGCGTCAGATCTCGAACAAGAAAGCAGGATTAGAAAAATGTATAAATTGGGCGAATGGACAACGGACTGTATAATACACTATCGTGGACTGTATAGTGGGCAGAATGGACAGTAGACAGAAGACAGCAGACAGGACAGTCGATAGTGTTAGACAAAATTAGACAGTAACGGTGACGCTAGACAGTAGACAGGACAGTGGACAGTGGACAGGACAGTGGACAGGACAGTGGACAGTGTTAGACAAACTTCGTTAAAATTAGACAGTAACGGTGACGCTAGACAGTAGACAAAAATCAGTAGACAAAAGACAATATTTGTAGTAACAAATTAGTAGACAGTATGAGACAGTAGACAGTACAGTAGACAGTGTTAGATAGTAGTATACAGTAGACGGTAGACAATTAAGAGACAGTAGACAGAAGCAGACACTGGACACGATTAGACAGAACTAGACACTGGACACTGGACACTAGACACTAGACACTAGACACTAGACACTAGACACTAGACTAAATGTAGTATTAGTAGACAGACAGTTCCATAAAATCATCCAAAATGATCGATGGAGCTAATGACCGAGATATTCTTGTGAGGATCCAAGAAAAACTCAAAAAACTGGATTTTTGGCTGATTTTTGACTGATTTTTGACAAATTTCACCAGATTTTGGACAGGTTTAGCCCAATTTTGGCCAAAATTAACCGGGTTTTTGACTAGAACTCGTTCTCTTGATCGGAATCAACTGCATAGAACTCATCAACGGCATACCCTTCGTAAATCTCCGTTTGCTTCCTGCTGATCAAGTCTCCTGCATGCTGCACCTCCCATAAACTAGCTCCCAATTGTCGAAGAGCCCGCTCTTGTGCCGCTTGCCATACCCTAAGCTTCTCTCCTGCATCGAGCTTTTGCCACGCGGTATACTCGTCTAGGAGACTCTGGAGTGGGACCGGCCCGTTGTATGCAGTCCCCGAGATGATTTTCACCGTATGTTTAAGTTCGCTGTCGCCCGGAACCGAGCCCAGAGCAGGCCAAATCTTTGGAGGAACGTGTTTGGCCACGAGACTGGCGAAATCGGGCCGTTCTTCGAAATCGGGCGGGTCTTCTTCGGTCGAAGTTCTTATATGCAGGACTCCCAAGATTTCATCCACGAACCAGCGATTGGCGTCGACCTGGGCCCTCACCAATAAGTCACGTGCCCGGCGGCGTTGTTTATTGCGATCCTTCACCGATTTCTGGCTATTGTACTTCTTTGCGGTGATTTTTCGGGCGTCGGGCGTTCGGCTCGGGGGCGGCGCCGAAACTCTCGGTGGCCTCGGCGCCGAAACATTCGGCGGGCCCGAACTCGCCCGCCGCCGGACGTTCCCCCGGATTTCGTCCACCTGCAGTGCCGGGTGGTCGGCGTCACCCTTTTTCCGGTCCATGTGCCGGCCTAGGATGCCCTTGGTGCAGAAGGACCGGTGGCAGAAATGGCACGTGACCTGGCTCGGCGGGGCCCGGGCGCCCAAATCAAGTCCGTTTTCCTTGTTTTTGGTATCAATCGGCTCGCCAGCGCCCTCGCTTTCCAATGCTGCCTTTTTCTCGCCCGGAAATTGCCCATAGGCCGCTCTTTCTTCAGGGTCTTTCTCCATACCCTCACAAAGAGTACAGGTGCGCTCATCCACCGATGCAGGATGTTCGGGCCCAGCACTACACCACAGTACAAAAGATTTACTCTATTCAATTCTACACTCCACTCTTCACCTCTTCTTTCTCCACTTCTCTCTCACACGCCCATTTGCAATGTAATGTTCCGGAGCTCCGAGACGTAGACATTTTCAATGGTATCTCCGAGTCCGGCCACCACCTTAAGCACCAATTCGTTCATCTCCGCCGAGCCGAGAATGTCCACGTGCTCGGCTGTCTTGGCGCCACCCCGGATATCAAAGCGGTCCGGCTCGTGCTTGATCTCCACCACCTTGACCTCGATGTTGGCCGGATTAAAGCGCAGGTCCGGCCGCTGCCACTCGTGACAGATGCTATGAGTCATCAACGCCAAGGTACCGTCGCCATCGCCGAAATACACCGGGTGGTCCGATTCCGTGTCGATGACGTAAGGGATGCCTGCTTCGGGCCCGCCCTTGCGATATGTGTATGCTCTTTCCGTGGGGTTCCCCACTCCGTAGAACGAGAAGATCTTCATGTCGGGTGCGTTGGGGAGGGCCACCTCCAAGGGGTTAGACCATTTGGCCTGGTCGAGCTCGTTTTTCCGGAGCTCTTTGGCCGTCTTGGCAAACCCAAACGAGTAGTTTTCCCGAACCCGCTTGGAGAACCAGTCGGGCGACACCTCGAGCAACTTGTCGATGCTCTGCACCACCGTGTAGTCTGTTCCCGTCTCCAAGACGGTCTCGTTCTCGCCCTCGCCCTCCACACTTTCGCCCTCCACACTTTCGCCCTCCACACTTTCGCCTCGGTACCGGATGAACTTGCCCACGGTATCGTTTTTGGGGCCCTCAATCTCCACGTCCGCATCGCTGGTCAGGAGCGTGTTGCTTGGGTCGTCGGGGGAACTGGACAAGTCGCCCCAGATCAAATCGCCTCCTTTGGGGATCATGGCCGGCACTCCACCAAACGTCCGCAACATCTCCACGCGTTCCTTCTTGCTGAAAAACTTCTCCAACCCATAAACGGCAAAGTAGTTGAGCTGCACGGTATCCTTCATTTCGCCCGATAAAAGCGCCGGGATGGCCTTCGGGGTGCCCAAAAGCGAGCCGCTGATATCGATGAACCCGGCCAAATAGTCGTTGCACCACTTCTTGCCTCCATTACCATAAAGCGGGCCCTCGGCCTCCACCCACTTCATAAAGTAGTAGATCACCTGCAGGCCCATGGAGTGGCCCACCAAGTAAGACTTCTGGCCCGTGATTTTCTTGGTGCTTTCGATCTGCAACCGCAACTTGGTGAAGTAGCCATCTCTCCGTTCAAGGTCCAAATACGCCAACCGCCAGTCGTATCCTGCACTGATCATGTTATCGGGCCCGTAGCCAATGACCGCCAAGTTCTGTAAGATCTTATTCCAGATCCAGTAACCCGCCACAAAGAAATCGGCCGCGTCAAACCCAGACAGCGCCCGCACCTTGATGTTGGGCGGGTCCAAGCCCGTTTCCGGATCCAACTTCACGTGTTTCAACCAGCACGCCTTGTCCAAGATCATGGTCCGCAACATGTAAAACAGCCCCCAGAGCCGTTTCCGGAAATGGGGGAGTGAGGGGCACGGGCCTTCATCGTTGGTACCCCATGACTCTAACCCCGTGGAAATCACCCCGGGAACCATCACCACGTTATACTTGGAGGTCAAATTCAACTCCTGTTGCATTCGTTTGCCCACGGAAAACGACTCCGCCGAGCCCTTCAACTCATTGGTTTTGGGCCGGTCGTTGCTATCCAAAATCAGCTGTAACCCTTGAGGAATTGCATCCCTCCAATCCTCCACAAATTCATTGAGCGTATCGAACCGCATGAGCTTGTCTAGTTCTCCTTTGATGTCTTCCGACGACATTGCCGTGATGACAATTGTGGCCACGAGGCCGAGAACGGCTCCGAGGATAAACGTCACGCGCCGGGAATGGTAGAGTTTTTTCTGGAGCTCTTTATCTTTATTTTTGCGGTGCTTATGGGTCTTTTGCTTGACTTCGGCGTGGTCCTCTCCTGCCCCGTCGTCCTCTCCTGCACCTTGATCTCCTTGATTCCCTTTGTGGTCATCATTTTTTCCATTGATATGATTGGCTGTTCCATTGGCTTTGGCGCTGCTGGCTTTGGCGCCGTTGGCTTGAGATTCTCCTTTTGAGCCGCTGTTTTTGGGGTGCTGAGAGGATATTCCGTCGTTTTCCTGCACACTTCTACCTGCAATTTCCCTGATTGCATCCTTTGCCACCTGCCGCTTTTTCTTGCGGTTTCGAACTTGGTTGCCCATGGTAATTTGGAGAAGCTGTGAATCTGATTGAGTTGTGAGAGCGAGAAGACCCCCGTGCTGTGTGCACTACCAAAATAATATGCGAGAAGATCCTGCACATAGTCGCCTCGCTTGCTTAATCTGGGCCCATTGTCCAGATCTGATTTCCAGATCTGATTTCCAGATCAAGTTTGGAGAAATTGCGACCGGTTTCAATGATTGATTGTTTTAAATGTGGCATGGGTATATGCAGGCGCTTCCAAAACTACATCCGGAACAGAACAGAAAGAACGGAAATGAATTTGAATTAATAAAACCAGTACTAACTCGATTCGGTCCTTTTCTTAGATCCACCAGTCTTTCTTAGATCCATTCGTACTTCTTAGATCCATTCGTACTTCTTAGATCCACCCGTACTTCTTAGATCCACCCGTACTTCTTAGATCCAGCCGGATCCATGGGATCAGATGTCAACACTTGTTCAAATGAACTTGCCATTACCAGTTTCTCCTTCACTCCAGGCAGTTTCTCCTTTGTCCAGATCCACGCCCGACTCAAAAGCACAAGTGTTGGTCTGGATCAAGTCCGTCAAAACATTTAGTCAATTGGTTCGAAATTGACTAGAAGCAGTCATCAATTGAAAAGGCCGATCAGTTGGATCAATTGACGGAAATCAAGAATTCGACGAGTAATTGATTGGTTGAACCATTGATCCAGTAAAAAATCCAAGGATTCGATTCATTGAGTTCTCCCAAAGGCTCAATCAGGTTCAGCCAAATCGGCTAAAGTCTCATTGATTCGTCCAATCAGATAAGTAAAGGCACATCATCAAATATCCATGAAATATCAATCAACACGCAAATAATAGCCATCCAGTACCCTTCCATCCGTCATATGCATAAACCAGCTCGCAATAGTCATAAAACAACCATTCAATAGTCACGAAACAACCATTCACTAGTCACGAAACAACCATTCAATAGTCACGAAACAACCATTCAATAGTCACGAAACAACCATTCACTAGTCACGAAACAACCATTCAATAGTCATCACAGAGTAAAGAAAAGCCATTGAATTGCCAAATAAATAAGGTGGCCAAATCAATTCACCAATGAGCTTAGCAAATGATTAGCCATAAATGGAGCAAATAATTAGCCATAAATTGGAGCAAATAACCAGTCCATCAGCAACACCACTAGCAAAAAAGTTAATTCTTGACTTGGGCAAACTAAACTTGCACTTAAAGAGCGTCCATGGTGAAATCATACTCGATGCCAGGGGTCACACTTGCAATGAACTTTAGGAATATCACAAGGTATAGGTCCACACGTATCGGGTCATGAGCCGAGTCGAGTTTATTTCCCGAGGATTCCTTGGCTAGTTCGTCTTGCATGTCCCCCTTTATCCCCTCAGTTGATCCATCCTTTTCACTGGTTTGATGCGGTTGACTCCCCCTTTCGCTATGGTTCCTCTTCTTCGCATGCTCCATAAACACCTTCATCACCGAAGAGTGTTTGCATGGATGTATAGACACGCCCGTGGTATTTTTGGTCATGGGCAAGGCCTCGATGGTGGCGGTTTTGTCCTTGTGGTCGCCCGAAATGTCCTCGTACATCTGGGAAGGCAAGAGGGGGATACCGTTACCGTTGAACCCCACCAAATACATCTTGGGCACGCGGTAAGATGTGGAGTAGCTGATGTACAAGTCGTACTTGCGGAGGCCCAGCTGGTCGGTGTGGATCTGGGCGTAGTCGTCGATTTCATCGCTCAAGTTGTCGTCCAGAAGCTCTGCATCAAGGTCGACTTCGGGGGCGACACCCAGGAGTCCGGCACCAGTTTCAGGCGCTGGGACATGGTTAAACGAGGGAATCACCTCCATATCGGAATCACAGCCATCGTCCAAGGCATCCAGGCCGACCATACCGCCCAAACCGCCTGGACTACCCAAACCGCCTGAACCGCCATTTTCCCCGCCTTTCCCGCCTTCCCCGCCTTTCCCGCCTTCCCCGCCTTTCCCGCCTTCCCCGCCAACAAACGACGCATACCGCCGGTACGACGGCACGTGGCGCGTGACCAAGTACTGCTTTTCAGGGGGCAAAAACGCCTTTTGGAGGCCCTTGGAACTGGGGCCCCAGCTCCACGTGGGGAACTTTTGAACCAAGTAGTCGCCCGCAATGACAAACTCCTCGGGGGAGATTTCGCCCGTGGAAAGGAAATTGGACTCGTTATTTATGGGCGTAAGGTACTCCCTTAAGGAGGATAATCTGCTTCGGATGTTCATGGTGTGGTGTTCGTGGGAGACGGTGCGTGATAAGCTAAGTGCGATAGACTGCAGATAGCGCACCGGTACCTCCCAGTATATGCACTACGCAAGGTATTCACCCTACTATATGCCACCCCCCACCCCTCCATACTACGCTCCATACGTACGGTGACTGGGCCCATTGAGTATTTATGTACAAGACTCCATGGTTAGTGTAGATGTATGTACAGGTTTCCATGGTTAGTGTACCCCAAGATTATATGTGTGCGGTTATATGCAGGACCCCCCCAACATTCAATCCGCTAACAAAATAGAGAATACCAATTGAACCCAATTAATCTTCTATTTCAGATGGAGTCATACAAAAACACAATCCACTATTTCTTTTATGAGTCGCGCACGACCGTTTGTGTAAATATTCATTTTAGTTATCAATAGCCAGAAGAATAATAGAAACCTTAAATACGAAGAAGTAAGGAGAAGAAACAGATGTTTTTTTTTTAAACATTGTTTTAAAGAAATTCAATAAATCCATGGAGGAATATCTTCTTCCGTTCAACAAGGTAATAAATTGCTTGGCTTCAGACTCCATCAGACTGTGGAGTATAAAGTATGGCCCATTATGAGAGCGCATTCCGAGGAAATCTCACCAAACAATTCACCAAATCTCGCTAAAAAAGACCCACTAAAGAAACGCATCATAAACCAAATTGTCCCCGTCATCGCAAACAGTCCTTTTTCTGTTGTTGTACATTGAACGCTCTTGGATTGCCATGGAGGCGAAACCCAGAAATAGTTTCGTTTTCAGAACTCAACAGATGTTGTTGCGCGTTAATATAAACGCTCTTATAATCTGGCCCGTGAGTCTCATTGGCCAACAATATTAACTCTGCTAAGTATTTAACTTGAGTACTCATTTCTCTGCTTGTATTAATGCCTCTTCATTTCTGCTTGTATTAATGCCTCTTCATTTCTGCTTGTATTAATGCCTCTTCATTTCTGTTTGCATTAATGCCTCTTCATTTCTGCTTGTATTAATGCCTCTTCATTTCTGCTTGTATTAATGCCTCTTCATTTCTGCTTGCATTAATGCTTGTGCTGTATCTAAAGCTGGGCTGAGAGATTTCCCGCCTTATATCCAACTGGCTGGCCTGGATCCGTCGGAGAATAGCTCAAGGAAAAGAAAAGTATGATTACGCTGGAAAAAAACTGGGGGGGGATCGCCTATTTATATACCGCAGGAACGGGCGGTTTTGTGGCGGCACAAATGTGAAACGCGCGCGGCGTGCGAATATAAATTGCAGCCGAATCCGCTTCTCAGAACTTCCCTCTTTTTTCAACACCGCCCGGCAGCTTATATCCCTCATGCGTGATTCGTATCAGAGAGCTGTCATTGGCCGGTGATATCTTCTTCCTCGGAGTTATCGCCCCTGAATGACTCTCTCTCATTGGTTCTTCCTTCGCATCTTGTTTCAGATCCTCCATTGGCCTGCCGATGGTACCTTTTATATCCAGGAGGGGTATCTTTTGTTTCAGTTTCATCTGCATTCCTGCATTTGAACTTTCGAGGTGCAGCACGTTTGAGACATGCGAGTCTCATACATACGTTTATTTAAGAACCCCCGGGGATATGCAGTACAAATGTCTCACTTGGATTTAGTAATATATCATGCACGCCACTGTTTCAGATTCGTTTTTCAGTTTCACTAACATATTCTTTCTAGCGGGAAAATATAAAATGGAAAGAATGATTATAGGAATTTATGAGCAGATGGTGGTTTGGAAAGATCTTGCCCTGGTTATGAGCACTGCGTCCTCCAGCCTGCATATAACGAACGAAGGTCTGGCTGCGATGTTAATTTCTCGGTATTCGCATGAGGCTTTGGTGAGTATTGAATTTGACTCCCACTTGATTGTCTATAGTTGTCTATAGTTGTCTATAGTTGTCTATAGTTGTCTATAGTTGTCTATAGTTGTCTATAGTTGTCTATAGTTGTCTAATATCTGTCCAAACATTGTCCAAAAACTGTCCAAAAACTGTCCAAACATTGTCCAAAAACTGTCCAAAAACTGTCCAGAAATTGTCCAAAAACTGTCCAAAAACTGTCCAAAAACTGTCCAAAAACTGTCCAAAAACTGTCCAAACACTGTCCAAACATTATCTAATTGTCTACTTGTCTTGTCTACAGTCCGATATTTTTAATTGTCTTGTAACTTTATTACACTCAAAATAGAATAAATCACAGTACAGGGCAAATGTCAGCACATTTGTGTACCATCGTGTACAATCCAATCAAACTCCTCAGTTTTAGTACCCGAGTCCATTGATGATTGGAGTACTGCTTCTGTGGCACAAGATCTCACGTGCACACTCTCTGGTCAAAAGCCTAAAGTCATCAAACGAGTACACCTTCTTCCAAGGAGCAACGTAATCACATTGGGGCTCACCTTCAAGTGGAGGCTGATCGCACAAAACATCGTAGGCACACGTGCTTGAGATTTCGTACCAGTTCTTGTTCACATAGTCCAGGCACTTCTTGTCGCCGTATTGGAACTTGTTTCTTGTAGTAAATTGCTTGGGAAGCTGAATGTCCCTGACCCTTTCGCTAAGTGGACGCCGGGTTGCATAGGTCCGAATCACGGAACAGTAGGCGTTACGCTTGCAAGTTTCGCTGAGCTTGTCAAGTTCCGCCTTTGAGTAATAACGCTTGTTCTCGATGCCACAGGCTGGGTCGAGCTCGGTAATCTTATCTTTGCAGATCAATTGGTCGACGCACTCCAAAGGAATTTCTTGCACATTCTTTCCCTCGTAAGTGGTACACTTTTTTCAATAAAAGTCCCTTGGTTCGTCGAGTCTCTTGGAGAGAGCAGACTTGCCAGAGCTTGAAGCCACGGTAGGTGCGGCGGTGGCAATGGCCAAGAGAGCGGTAAAAACAGCAGTAATCTTCATAATGATTGATTGTTTGTTTGTTTGATGGTTTGATGGTTTGAATGATGAGAATGATTTGGATTTTTCATTGGGAATGGAGTCCTTTCATAATTTTTTTTTTTTTTTTGGATCCATCTTTAGGAACCCCTTTTTCTCGGCTCGTGTCTCCAAAGTATATTCCGTAAATCATTCCGCATTTCCAAACAATGAGTTGCAATGAATCAGTGAGGCGAAGCACGTCTCCAACGAAATCCATTGTACAAAAGCTTTTTTGCAATTTTCATTGTGCAAAGGTTAATTGTTTTGTACACAGGAATTTCTTTAAATCGTGCAAAGCTTATTTGCTATTGTTCACAGGCTGTTTGTTATTGTTCACAGGATGTTTGCCATTGTTCACAGGCTGTTTGTTATTGTTCACAGGATGTTTGCTATTGTTCACAGGATGTTTGTTGTTGTTCGCAGGGTCTTTGCCATTGTAAGAAACTTCCTCTCGGCTGTTGTGAACAAATGAATGGACTTGGTTTTTCCCCTGGGCTGTGCAATCTCGAAATCCGTTTGTATTGCTGAGCACTTCTACCCCTTAACGCTAATTTAGGGTGTACTCGTGAATTGGTTGTCTTGGCAGAAGAACAGACTCAATATGAAAGGGCACACTTGGCTTAAAGGGAAAGTCAGTCCACCAATAAATTTGGATCCGCCAAAAATATGAGGCAACAAATCTTCAATCTCTTTCCAAGCAACTCATTGCCCCGCCCCTTTCGAAGCACAGAAGGTGTAGTTTCCGGAGATAGAATCATGACTCTAACAAAACCATTAACTTTCAATGCCGAGACTCTTTCAAGAACAGAGCCCCTTGCGACCCAGCACTAGACGATAGACTCGAGAAACCACTTTGTTTGCCGAGATTGGTGTGTATATTTCTTGGCACCATTATTTGGGCGCTTTGTTTTCGGTCTTGCTGGTCAAAACCCGCGTCTCATTCAGGATGGTTGAAACAACTCACTTGGCGACGGAACTCTTGGTTTTGGTAGTGTATAGTTTGGGGAATGAAAACCAAAAGAATAAACCCGTAAACCATAAACACATAAACCATAAACACATAAACCATAAACCCGTAAACCATAAACCCGTAAACCATAAACCCGTAAACCATGAAAACAAGAATCTGAGCACGTGAGTCGGTGTTCAACGCCAGAGTGCGCAGGGTCACATGCCTGACTTTCTCCATTCACACTCCCAACACTATGGACAAAAACGGGGATTCTGCTAATGGGATTCTGTGAGCTCGCCTGCTTGATTCAAAAACTTGTGGATCCTCACATTTGACCGAAAATGAACCGTTGGTGCATCTCTAAGTTTATTTTGCTCTTGCTCTTGCTTTTGCTCTTGCTTTTGCCCTTGCTTTTGCCCTTGCTTTGGCTCTTGCTTTGGCTCTTTGTTGATTGAGATTGATAATTGGCTCATTGGCTTATTGGTTCCAGCTGGAACTATTGCTGGAACTATTGCTGGAACTATTGCTGGAAGTATTGGCAAAAATATGGAAAGAAGCGTAAAGCGAGGGGGGCGCCAGTATTTATACCTCTGGTGTTTTTCCTGAAACATGCAATTCATGCAATGTAAGCAAATGTGGCAAATGCTGCAAATGCATAAGCAACCTCGGAACAGGGAATGCGCGTCATGGACCCTCACACCTGCATATCCCCGATGCAAAGAGTACTTGCCGCGCGTTACCATAAACGCTTGCATAATCTGATACGTGAGTCTCATTGGCTAACAATGACTCCTTAAGTATGGAACTTCAGTCCTATTTCTCTGCTTCTAATATGCTTCTTTTCTTTCTACTGAAATGGAAGAAAAGGGAAGTAATGGAAGAAAAGGGAAAGAATGGAAGAAAAGGGAAAGAATGGAAGAAAAGGGAAAGAATGGAAGAAAAGGGGAAGAAATTGAGGTTGGTCCTGCATAGACCGCGAAACCAATGAAACCCCCATAAACTGTTGGACTTTAACCCTTGGTTAGTCCATCAGCTGGAACTATTACGATATTGGTTTCTAGCACTCTCTTAAGACCAGTACACCCTAAGAAAAACAGTACACCCAAGATTGCTCCTACGAACCAGCCAGTCGGAAAACCTTTCGGGTTACCCGGTGCAGGCAGGAAAGTATATAAGAACTCACAGGTTCGCCTAGTTAGATGAAACCCTGAGAGGAATCTCTCTAAGGTGCATCATAGTATACGAATACAAAATTGATATGACTTTATATTTTATATAGTCCACGAACCTGTTAAGTTCTAACAGAGTGGAGTGAGAATGGAGTGAGAATGGAGTGAGAATGGAGTGAGAAATGAGGGTGAGAAATGTTAAACGTGAGCGCCTTGCGAGTCCTGCACGTTCGGTATGGGCACGGAATGCCCAGCCAGTTCCCTGGCATGGGAATGGAATGACCAGCCAGTTGTTTGGCATGGGCATGGAATGCACAAGTAGTTTGTCCAGATGAGGACATCTTTGACATAGTTACGGAAGGATATCAGGAGATGTGTGTCGTCAGGTCGACACACCTGGGCCACTTGTGGGTACGGGCTCCCTGGCTGAGGGAACTATATAAGAGGCAACTCCGTCGCCTCCTTTGTCAGAGAATAACAGACATTCACTCTAGTTTCAGTAGAACAAACCACTACTTCCAGTACTGAATTCTAAGTCAACCTAAGATCAAACATGAGTCAATCAACCACCACCTCTCCTCACTTAAGAGAGCTATTGGAGATCAATGAGGTAGTCATTCCAAAACACGAAGCTGTTTATGAAACAGCGCAACAAGAAATGAGTGAGAAATGAGCGTGAGAAATGAGCGTGAGAATGGAGTTTAACCTAAAAGAAATCCTTAAAAACCTTAGGTTAACACACGATAGAATAATTCGACACCAGTTCCAGTTTCAGGTTCGACCACAGTTTCGACTACAGCTCAGGTTCGACCTTTAATGGAGATTGGGCCGAAAGAAGAAGTCGATTATGGAGAAATAGACTGCACTGAGACGGAGCGCGAAATGCAAACACTTTTACTTTTTCATGGTGAATTTCAATTCGCACCTTGTATGGACGCAAGTTTTCCACATTTCTAACTCGGTGAGTCTTGGTTATTTCAGGAACATCAACCAACATATAGTGCAATCATGAGTAATTTGCTGGATGTTCTTATAATACACATGGTTCTGATATACATTTTTTGAAACCAAATGTCAATGGCTCTGTGAGTGACTTGATCCACACGTCCTGCTTACCATAGGAAAACGGGGCCTGCTTTATAGAAGCTTGTGTCTGTTTATAGAAGCTTGTGTCTGTTTATAGAGACTTCCTCTGAGAACCAAGTGTTCTTCTCCTTGTTGAATGTAGCCTCGTTTACTGCAATGGCTAAGACCATTCTTAAGCTTTCAAAAAAAGACGGGTGAGAATGTTTCTTGATAATCAATACCCTCTTTCACTTTAAAGATGCTGGGTTCCTGCAAATGGTTCAGAATTAAGTATACAAGTATAGACTGGAAGTATAGTATAATAAATATATAATATTCGTGCATTGTTACATGTACATTAAAAGTTGAATATTGTCAAACCCACTTACTAAATATCCGTTTAAATAAGATGGTTTTATTTTACTTAATTATCATTGCGACATACTTTTACTAGTCTAGGTTCTTTCCTTGTCGACCTACTACCTTATCGCCATAAGTCTGACTCTTTATCTTAATTATTTCCTGAATGCGAGGCTGAAATATTTTGATAAAGTGTAGTATAGAAGTATAGAAATCGAGAAATGTAGTATAGAAGTATAGAAATCGAGAAGTGTAGTATAGAAGTATGGAAATCGAGAAGTGTAGTATAGAAGTATAGAAATCGAGAAGTGTAGTATAGGAGTATTGTATTACGCTATCATACAGAAATAGAAGTATAGAGTATAGAGGTTTTTGACAAGATTCGTCTTTGGACAAAGCAAAATTGCTGCTACATTAAAAGAACGTCGGTGTGCAATTTGAGTGAGTGTCCTGTTGAGGAGCAGAAAGGGTTGCGCGTTAGCGTAAGCTTTTTTTTTTTTTTTTTTTGTTGCGCGTTAGCGTAAGCTTTTGCTGCGCGTTAGCGTAAACTTTCGCGTAAGATGGAACTTATCTCGTTGTTCTTCAATAACTCTCACAAGTGTGGAACTTCAGTAACCACACTAGACATAATATTCTGTTGTTTGCTAACTAAGTACTAGAGATGGTTGCTACTTCCGTTGTAAACTCTTCATTGTTCCTCACTTGGATGCATATACATCGAATGATACCTTTGCGCAATTTCGTTTGGATTTTCTCCCAAGTGCTTAGAGGGATCGGCAGGTTTAACCTGTCTGATGGCTTGTTGCGTGTTTGGGTCTGACTTAAAGCTCTCTTCTTGGATTCTAAGACTCTGTATTCTTTCACATATCGCTTCTGGATCTACCAGTACTTTTCTTTCACGTAGTAACTCGTCCCCTGTTTTGCTGGTAGTAGGAGTGTGAGTCTGATTTCAGAATTATCACCAAGAATCACCTTATCTTGTC
>NKZZ01001541.1:0-58603 GCA_002370815.1 Metschnikowia hamakuensis
CGGAGGCAGCCGAGGTCTTGTTGAGAGTGGACAACATCCTTCGTGCCAAGCCAAGAACGGCGGACAGGAATCGTTAGTGGGGAAGAGTCATAGATATATATAATGGTAGCAAGTTAAAAAAAATCTGCGTGATTAAGGGTGGTACCTGTTAGAGACTGTATTTGTATTCAAGGTTATGTTCATGGTTTCAATCTTCTTGGGTCTCTTGGGAAGAGCGAAGCACGACGAATGTTCTTCAAGTCCAAGAAGAACATCAAGACTCTCTCCAAACCAATTCCACCACCTGCATGTGGAGCACATCCGTAGGTGAAAGCATCAACGTAGTCGTTGATTCCGTCCATGTTGGCGTCCACGCCGTGGGCCTCCAATCTCGTTCTCAACAATTCGGGGTCGTGTATACGTTGAGCTCCAGACAAGATCTCCTCACCTCTCATGAAGAAATCATAAGAGTTGGAGTATCTTGGGTCCTCTGGGCAAGGCATGGTGTAGAAAGGTCTAATGGCCAATGGGAACTTGTCCAAGATGTAGAAGTCGGTGTCGTACTTCTCTCTGACGATCTTACCCAAAAGCTTTTCGTTTTCGGTTGACAAGTCTTCGAAGTCGTCGACCTCCTTTCCTGCCTCTCTCAACAAGGCAATACCTTCCTTGAAGTGCAATCTGACCATCTTTCCGTCTGCAGGCAACTTGAACTCCTCAACAGGAAATTGTTTTCTGACAGTAGCGATCTCGGAAGCATATTGAGTCTTCAACTCTGTGAAGATGTAGATGAAAAGGTCTTGCAAGACATCCATGACCTCATGGTAGTGCTCTTCGATGGCCATTTCCAAGTCCAATCCCACAAACTCAGTCATGTGACGGTGGGTGTTGGAGTTTTCGGCTCTAAAGATTGGACCAATCTCAAACACCTTCTCAAAGTCAGCAGCAATCAATTGTTGCTTGTAGAACTGAGGAGATTGGGCCAAGAAACCAGATCTCTTGAAGTAGGAGATCTCAAAGACATTGGATCCACCCTCAGTGGCAGCACCAAGAATCTTGGGGGTGTGAATCTCAGTGAACTTTTTCTTGGTCAAAAACTCTCTGAACAAAGCGGAGATTCCGTGCTGAATCTTGAAAATGGCCTGGTTGGTAGGCGTTCTCAAGTCGATCACACGGGCATCCAATCTGGTGTCCAAGTTAACAACAGGCAAGCCAGCGGCCTCGGCTTCAGCCTCGGATCTGGAGGCATCCTCGATCAACATTGGCAACTGCTCTGGAGTTTCCTGCACAGTGTAGATCTTGGTGACATGAACCTCTGCATCTTGAACAGTGGCCGACTTGATGGGCTCGTCGACCTTCTTGATGATACCGTGCACCAAGACAATGGACTCCAAGTTGATTGATCCAGCCCACTTGACCATCTGCTTCGAGATGGACGAGCCGTTGGACTTGATGAGACCCTGGATCAAGTTCTGCTGGTGTCTAAAGGTCAAGAATGCCATTGTGGCACCTTGTTGTCTGGAGTTATGAGCTCTGGCCCTGAACACAACCTCCTCTCCATCGTTAGCAGCAGACAAGTTTGCGATATCGGCTCTCTTAGCACCAGATCTGGAGCTGGAGTTGATGATTGGCAACTTGCCGTAGTTTTCCTTGGCGGGGTCGTTGGCGGCCTGAGCCTCCTTCTCGGCCTTTTCTTGTGCGAGCTGGGCCTCTCTCTCGGCCTTCTTGCGGGCCTTCTCCTTCTCCTTCTCCAACTTCTTCAATGCCTTCTTGGACAATGGTTGGCCGTCTTCGCCCAAAATCACTTGTTCTGGAGCAGCAGAGCCCTCCTGCACGGAGAGTTCACTCATTTTCTGTGTTTCTTCAGCTGACATGTTAAAAGATCAGGTATGACTATGAGGTGAGGTTGGTGCGCTTGAATTTTTTTGTGAGGTTCCATGCCGGACCAGGGTGCAAAATATGAGTGCATTACTATACTACATGAGCTGACCTTTTCCTTGAGTTTAGAATCTTAGTCATCTATACGATTTGTGGTATAGACTGGGGGTACATATATATATATTTATCTGTGGTTTCAAAGAGGCTTTCACGTTAGCCACTTAATTTTGCTTTGCATGTCACTATGTAAAACACGCTCTATACCTCTTTCTTGCACAGTGTAGTGACCTTTTCTATTCACGACGGTTTCTGTAACCTATTATTGAAAGAGGCTCGCCGGTATTTACCTCATTAGTCTGTGGTCAGGAAATGGTCAGGAGACGAAACGCTAATTTTCCAAACTATCCCCATGACCATCCACTCTGTTGGAGAATATGTCTAGCTACTGATCTAATATTCCTCAAAAATTTGATTTTCGAATCAGGTCCCTTGGCCCAGTTGGTTAAGGCGTGGTGCTAATAACGCCAAGATCAGCAGTTCGATCCTGCTAGGGACCATATGTTTTTTTGCGACATTACAACTTGTCTACAGACTTGTCTACAGTTATGGGTTGTAAAAGCTTGAAAATTTCAGTTTTCGACAAGGTCCCTTGGCCCAGTTGGTTAAGGCGTGGTGCTAATAACGCCAAGATCAGCAGTTCGATCCTGCTAGGGACCATATGTTTTTTTGGTTTAAATGAGTCGTATGTTAAATGGTTGTAATCTTTCTTCATATTGTGTGCAGTATTATGTGTCAGAGATCAACTATTGTTATCAAGCGGTTAGCGCGCGCCACTGCATTAGCCGTTTCAGGTATATCCTTTCAGTACACAATTAAGCAGTCGCATGAATTCTTACAGTCAGAGCAACTACCGACGGTTACATCCCAGCGTATTTTCCGTTTTCACACTTCGAAAACGGAGTTGGTCCAGAACTGTTTTTGTTCAGGTCAGCACAATCATGATTCATCTGTTGGCACAGCACCCAAGGTATACTTCACTAAATCCGGTATATGTTAGTTTTACTACATAATCGATTCGGAATAGAAAGCAGCTCCAAATTATATACTATGGTTGGTCTATGGGTGCGTCTGAGGTACGGATGTCTATCTCTTCCCTTTATATTCTGTATCCCCACCCGATATCATTTTGCAACATTTCGCGACCAGTCTCTTACCCCCCATTTTCCTCCGTCATGACTTACAGTGGTAACTCCGGTGACAGGCAGTATTCGATCTTGACTACTTCGCCAATTTCTGTTCTTTTACAAAGGGTCTTAAAAACTGATGCCTTCTTGTATCCTATTTTCGTACGTGCTAACCTTTTGCGCTTCTTTTGCTTCTTTACTGACTCTTTTAGGGTATACAATACCTCTTACTGCACCGGTCATACTGGCCCAGTTTTGCCAAGTTGTTCATCCCATTGGCACTTATCTACCTTATTACTCTCCAGCTTTTGTTGATGTCTGTGTTTCCGATCTATCTCTTTTTCGCCACATTGGTGCTTGGTCCAGTGGGTATTGTGCAGGCCTTTATATTCGTTTTTCAGATTACAGGAAAGATCTCGAATTTGGTAGTTAAGGTGAGTTTCTTCTCCAAATTACAAGTCGAGACTTTTGACCATGTCTTGATTGATAATGGCTTCCAAAGTATTATTGATGAGTATAATAATTCACAGGTTGAGGATACCGAGAGTGCATGGGGCGTATTCACGAATTGGTTGCTTACAAAGGCCTGGCCGTCTTTGGTGAAAGAGGTGCTTCATGCAATAATTTTCCTGATTCCTTTTATTGGGCCCTTCTTACACTTGTACATCAAAAGCCGTGGCAAAGCAGCTAAGGTTCACGAGAGGTATCATAAGCTTGCGCAGTTGAGCGAAGTGCAGAAGGAGTTACACTTTCTGGTCTTTCAAAGGGACTACACGGCATTTGGATACGTTGCTATGTTTTTGGAGACTATTCCGCTCTTCAGCTTTCTTTTCATGTTCACCAACAATATAGGTATGGCGTTGTGGACTGCTGATAACAAGGGAAGGCTTTTGGCAGCTAAAAGTGTTCCCTGCGATTAGTCGAGTGTTAGTAATGTATATTAAATGCATAAAAATGTCTCCACATCAGATTTTAGTTAATAGAGGTAGACATTGTCCACACAGCCAAATCCAGCTGCAACGCCACCTTCATCGCTGGAACTGAACTTAGACCTTAACAAGAAGCCGGCATTATCGTTGAACAAGATCTTGCCAGTATCCTCATTGAAGAGGATGTTACCAAAAACTCCAAGCTCAGATATTATGTCCTGCTCGAAGATCTCGCTGTTGCGCAAAATATTGTTGCTGTGGGTAGGAGGATGGATGAGTTCCATTAGAATGTAGGCACCCCAATCTTTTTCATCCAAAGACTTGAGGAAAGCCGGTATGTTCTCCTTGTAGATGTTGTTTCCACCTCCCTCACGCTGTGGTTTCAAGACAAAGTTTTGGGGAGACTCAAGTGCTAGTTTTCTTGCTTGCTGACCAGCGTCAGACTCGTCGAGTGGGTATATTTTAACGAATGTAGAAATAACAGATTCAAGCAACTCCGGAGTGCTTTCTGGCAAGAACTTCTTCAAAACCTCCGGTTCTGTCAAGACCTGTTGGACTTTTTTGGCTCCAGATAACTGAGTCAAAAGAGATGGACACTTGATGGCCTTGTTGGATTCGAGAATGAGTCTCGCTTTCCATGTGAGCTCAGGGTTCATCTCATAGTCCAGAGGACTGTAGCCCGACCGAAAGTAAACTATGGCCACCTCATCCATGGTGGATTTGATGTATAACTTGCTTTGGTTGATGGTGGTATGTTCCTCGATTTGCTCCAAAGTAAGTCTATAAGACTTGACCTTGTACTTCTCCAAGAGTTCATACTCCACTATTCTCTGGTCAAAACAGTTTCTTTCATTTGGCTGCACAACGAAGAGAATGACGGAGTGACTCGTGCCCAAGGTCTCATTATATTGCACACTAGCCTTGTACAAGCCATCGGCGATATCCTGAGCAGAGGTCGAGATGGGAAGCTCTTCTTCTGGGTAGTATCTGTTTGAGTAGTCGTTGTCGAAACTGCCACTCTCGTTAAGATATGTGTGAGCCTTTGCTACCTTAGTAGATAAGCCACCAAAGGAGACCAGGACAGTATTGAACTCAATCTGCTTGATTTCATGGGCCACCTCGTCATGCATATAGTCGGAACGGAAAACTCCCAACGTCAATGGCTGGGGAATCTGTCCGCCATTTGCCTTTAACGCCTCCAAATACGTCTCGTAGAGCTTACCTGTGAACTCCCGGTCGAACCCAGCCAATACTTGGATGTTCTCCAAGAGCCATGTCTTTTGAAAAGAGACAATGTTAGCATACAAGGAATTGAAAGATTTTTGGACGTCTATAGCCCGCTGGAACAAGTCCTTGGGGAAAGGTGTTGGAAATAATGTTATGGGTGCATTGTTGGCAGAGTGTGGGACGAAGCCGGGAGGGTACATGACCAAGCCATTGGCCAAGCTCCACTGGAGAAGCCTCTCCACCAACTCGGCTCTATTTTCAACGGATAATTCGGGGAAGTCTTTTGGTGGCATGATGTTCAATTGTAGTAGTGAGCGAGCTCTGATAACAGTGCATGCATGAGTGCGCTCAATCAGTGCTTAATAATCGTAGATGATGCGACCTCAGGCGGAATGGGTGCACTCGTCTTCAATTCGCAACTAAATTCACTTCACTCAATTCACACTCTAACATCAAGGCACACTTACCGATTTGATTCAGCAGAGGTAATTGGTTTTACAAACCACTGGCTGCATGAAACCAGCATCAAGTCTTGTTTTTTTTTTTGTGAATTCTTGTGGACTATTGATCGTGGCTAGTGAGGAGAGCCACAGTTTCCTGTCGCAGTCACGAAGTCTCAATACGACTAATCGGTAAATAAGTTGATGTGATCACTCGCAGAGATAAAAATGAAAGAAAAATTTTCACCAGGATTGGTGCAATTGGGGGAGTATGTAGAATTGAGCCAGCAATCGTGTCTAACAATGGATATGACGGATGATGCTTGGACCATGGTCGGTGTAGTAATTACATACAGTGCCAGCAACGCGCCCACGGGTGTATGAATAGCTGCAACAAAATTAAGTTTTCACAATAAATTTTGTGCTCTAACTTGTCCTCCCACTTAAAGACCTAGTGGTTCAGTGCTTATTTACAAGAATACGTAGACGACCTTTCAAACTGTTCTTTCCTGCATATAAGCCGAGCACATCATCCTTTTCACTATTTTCCGGTGCACACAGTCCAACACGCTTGTCAAAGACCCCTGTTCATCTCTTTACTACGAAAAGAACTTCCTCTCGAAGTAAGCGAAATAAATCTACAATCCAAGAGTATATCCTGTGCGCACGTGATGATGTGACTGTTTTCCACATATGCAGAGACTACGCAGTGCGAAAAAAAGTCTTGATGAATTTTACTCGCTCGAAGAATTTCTATTTCAACTAAACCAAAAAGTATGTTAGCATCCGTGACAATGTCGGTGACAACGGATTGTGGATAATCTGAAAATATGGTATTTCCAATCGCGTGAAACGCTGCTTTGCAGACCCCATATGAGCCCATTTCTAGCTCTTCAGATAATCCACATCGAATAGCTATGGACCAAAGATCCATGGATAATAGGCCATGGCACCTTTATTAGCACATACTAACATCGCAGTGAAATACTTAGCTGCTTACTTATTGTTGGTTAACGCCGGTAACACCTCCCCATCTGCCGCTGACGTCAAGAAGGTCTTGGAGTCCGTCTCTATTGAGGTCGAGGAGGACAAGGTCGAGAAGTTGTTGGCCGAGGTCGAGGGCAAGAGCGTCGAGGAATTGATTGCTGAGGGTAACGAGAAGTTGGCCTCTGTCCCAACCGGTGGTGCTGCTGCTGCTTCTTCCGGTGCTGCCGCTGGTGGTGCTGCTACTGAGGCTGCTGAAGAGAAGGAGGAGGAAGAGAAGGAGGAGTCCGACGACGACATGGGCTTCGGTTTGTTCGACTAAGCATCCACTCGCCTATAAATATTAAAACGAACCTTCCAACTGAATAGATTGTAGATATACGTGACTGTTCTAGAGCTCGTCGCCCATTTTCCTTTCGGCTTTGGGATTGCCAAATACCGCATGCCTGGCTGACTTGAGGAAAGAATCAAAGTCAGAGTCGGCGCCCGAGTATAAAAGACTCTTCTTTTTAAGTCCTGTCCGTCTTTCTTCCACCTCTCTGCTCAACCAATCTAAGAATTCGTGGGTAGCAGCTAGCTTGTCCGTCTTGTGAAGTTGCACCAAAGACTGTACCACATTTTTGAATTGCTCCTCCGATCTGCTCTGCTCTTTTACGAGTAACAGCTGCAAATATCTCGACATCTTGCCTGTAGCTTGCTTGACGTCGCCGAATGTCTCTTGGTCAAACCCTGGAATCTGGAGATCCTCTAGAATTTGCACCAACCGCTCCTGTGCCTGATTGCCGAGCCGAGGAAAAGCAGAAACGAGTTTTTGAATCCCAGAAGACGACGATTCGCCGTCAACATTAAAATTCACCTTCGCGTACTCTGGATACGATGATAATGCCTGTACAACCCCCAACACCCGCTTATGTATTGTGTCGGAAAGAGAAGAGTCGTTCAAGAGATCGTAGAGCTCATCAACGAACTGCAGTGGCTGCTGCAGAAGGAAGTTCTCCAATGACTGTTCGTTGTTGCGCAACGACGAGCCCATGACTCTAAAGATCTTTTCAACCAATTCAGGGCTCTCCGTTTTAACTAGAATAGCAGCGTCTTTTAATGAGTTGAAAATAGCACTGTTCTTAGTAAGCTCTGCGCCGAACTCGAAATCATGGCTCAAATCAATGAGCGTTTCGACAGCCTTACCCAAGCGTGAAACGTCTCGTTCTTGGTTGAAGCCAAGAACCTCTTCAACAGATGAAGAAAAACTCAGTAGTTCGCCTGCATCAACCTTTGACTTTTTGAGCGGCTTATTGTTCACTTTCTTCTGGAAACTTTCCTTCTCCACAGGATCCTCTTTGGCCTCTTCCTGAGGAACAACCACAGCCACGTTGTTCACATTCTCATCGTCATCATCGTCCAGAAGAAACTTGGCCTCCTGCTTGCCTGTCTCGAGATTGAGCCGGACATGCAACCCTGGCGGAATGGTCTGGCCTTCTCTAACAATCTGCCATTCGTGGGAGGGCTGGAATTTGGTGTCGTAGCAATCGGAACCTTCCTTGCAGATCAATTCAGCTTGAGTGAAGAGAACTAAACCGGCACCTGCTAAGCACGTCAGTAGTTTCATAGTGGTAAAGAATACAATTGGACTCTTGTGTAAAGGAGATGTACTATACTGATTAGGTGTTAATTACTCTATGCGTGTATATACACCGGTTGCGGTCATGAAATCGCACCACGGGGAATTGAACGGCCACATTCACCACCTTTTCTTGCCTACCACTTCTCTTCTGGGTTGTTCTTGAAACTGAGGTAATCCAGGTAATTGAATATACTGATTTCGGTTTCATTTTCGATTCCAAGATCCCATAAGCTTTTTTCAGGGTTCACGACGTTGGCTTCTTCTCCACAGAAAATAATGTCTTGTTCATCGTTGCCAAAGTTGATCACCAAGTTCATAGACTTGGTGCCATGTGCATGGGTGTATACTTTCAAACAATTGTAGTCGATATTGCGGTACGGTCTGTAGGCACCCGTGGTGTTGATGGTGGTTTTTAACTGCTCGAGTAAAGCTGCAGGCGTCGTCTTTTTTAAATCAATGGAATGTACAATATGATTTTTTACATTTCTGTATGTAAACGACTTGACGATTCTTATTGTGATCAATGCATCCGTTGCTGGCCGCACATTCGAAGTTAAAGGCTCCTGGTCGTTCATTGACATCTTGTTGCTGCTTGTGGGATCATCACCTTACTCGATAAATGAGATGGCCGCCTGGTGTACGGGTGTTCGAGACCGGCTCAAATCGAAAATCCAGATTTCAATCGACCTAAAAATAGGCTAAGGTCATACATCTTATTGTAATTTCCCGACAATTTATGCTCCAAGCTTTTCAGTGCCTCTTCAAACAAGACACAAGAATCGATGCTGGTACTCGAATCATCAGAAAATGTTTCGCTTTCGGTTGGGCTCAATATTGTGCGTGCTGGAATCATGCGAATGATCTCGTGCAATTCTGGGCCATTAAACTCGCTAGGCAGCATGATCTGTCTCAAGAGCTTTTTAAGATCGGTGTAGGTCAAGTTTTGTTGATTGTTGTTCTTTGACACTCTGTCACGGAATTGTAAATATTTTCCGGTTGGCTGCGAAATCACACCACCCTCACTTACTTTGGCATCAGTCACTAGCTTCAAATTGGATTTTTCCTGCAACAATTCATTGGCAGCCATGATAGATTCTTGAAGGCTTTTTATCGTGTCAAGCCCAAGAATAGCTTCGGGCGAATTCAGAGTATCATTTGAATCTTTTTGGGGCTGCACAATGTTCTCAAGGTTATTCAGTTTTGCTTCAGAGAAAACCTTCAAGACCGAGAGAAAATTACTCCTCAACGTATTTTCAACTGCATGCAACTCCTGGCACTTACTAAATAGACCACCGAGTTGAAGCAGCTTTAACGGCTCATATTTGCAATTTATACCACTTGACACGAGCTCAGAGTTGATCCGATCGTAGATACTCTGCAATTCTGGGAATGCACGCACCATCGAAAGCAGAACCTCGGTTCTAAAGACTTCATAAATCTTTAATGATTTTTCAATGCACTCAAGATGAGCCCTCATGACCTCATACTTGTGTTCACTGCCCACTTGTTCAGAAGAGTCTTCACCACCTGAGACCTCGCAACAAGCTGTCATCTGAGAAGCCAATTTAATAGAGGGCTCGAGATCTTTCCAATCATCATTGATTTTTCGGAACCTGTTCAAGTTGGCGGTCATTTGGTTCAAAAGCCGTAGAGATCCGGTATCGTATTGGTTTTTCAGTTTTTTAGCTTGCAAGATCTTGGAAAAAAACGAATCTGCTTGAGCTTTTTCGGCTTCGTTTTGATCCTGTTCCAAGCTGATGTTATCTGCTATTAACCCTTGTGGCTCAACCACAAAGCGCATGTACCACTGGAGCACATACAACAAGATGGATTTCTCATCGGGGACAAGAACGTTGAAATCGTCTGCTATGGCTAAGTCCTCAATACCAAAATGGGACTTGGCCTCAGAAATGATAAGCAGTAAGTTGGCAAGCGGCTTGCGCTGTGTCAAGTCCCGATAGTCAATGATTCCAGGAGAGTAGCGATCGAGTATTGAGGCAAACATCAAATCCGGACGCTTATCTTTTTGCAACGACCAGTCGATGTTGAAATTCAGGATCTCGTCCAAGGCATGGTGCTTCATGCGATCGTTGAGCCAATGGAGCAAAATGATTTTTATTTCGCTGAAGGACTTACCTTCCGACCTCAGCGATAGCAGGCTGGCAGTTGCAAAGACGAACAAAGTCCATATCAAGCCCAAAATCAATTTGAGGTTGCCTCCAACTATATCTTCGGCACTTATGTTGCAAGTGTTGATTTGCAACACTAGCCGGCAATACTGTAAAGCGTCGTCAATATTCTCCATTTTCTGGAGAGCAAACTTTGGTTTCTTGTACACTGGATTCAACGAAGGCTTATCCTCGGAGACGATGGCGTTGATCAAGTCAATAAGCACCAAGCCATCTCCTAGGCTGGTTCGAAGGTCTTCGACTTTCCGGGGGATCTTGGAGTTGACCCACCCCGTCATCGCTCTCGTCTGAGACTTGACCCAGGCTTCTTGTGTCATGTGTTATAATAACGATTGGTGGATTGCGGTGCAAAGAGGACCGAATGAGCCGGCAGTTGATAAGGAAGAAATAAGGGTTATGAGATATGTGGTGAGCAGTAGCGATTCGAATTAGTTTTGATGAAAAGAGTATTAGTCAAAAGACATGCGATTCAAAGAGATGAGATGATACTGGCGCTGGGCGGGTGGCTTTATGAAGTTAATCTGTGTCACGTCCTAGGCCAAGCTCATGCACCTCTAGACGCGCCCACGCCGGCTAATTTCACAATTAGAAAGCTGCACAGTGAGCGTTAGGTCGATCTTGCAATCTCAAAAGAGCGCGAATATCGTAAAGATCCGAGCCCAACCGATCTACCTTTACGGCTAAGCTTGGTTTATTAAAGGGTCCAGTGGCCTTGTGAAAAAACCGGGAGAAATACTCTCGTCAAAGGTGTAATTCCTCGACCGCGTAAAAGGTTATTAGCTAGCAGGGTTTTTTCCCGATTTAGAGAACAAGTGCCCCGAAGACAATGAGAGGTGGACTGCTGGTTCCTGTACCTAAAAACGGCGGGCGTTTCACATACGATACTATTATTTTTTCTAGGATCATCTGCGTTGAATTCTGGCTTTTTACGCACGCACTTAGCTGTATTTGCTCCATTAAGGACACTTTAGGTTGACGCTTCTTTTTTACACGCTCTGAAACACACTTTGAAACACACTCTGAAACACGTGTACACACACCCTGAAACACACATACACGCACAAACACAAACACATTGTAACTGTCTGAGCCAACTTTACGTCTACTTGTTTCAAGTAAACCATGTTCGAATTAAACGATTTTTTTGCTTAGTAGATTTAGTAACTATTGAATGAGCTGAAAGTAGCGGTGTGTTGAACTGCAGCGTTACTTCCAGCAACATGATATTGTTGCAGAGGACCTCGCATCGTATTCTATATCATTCCTGCCTCAAGATGGATCCAGAACGCACAGCCACAACATGCCTCTTATTAAAAATGCCATTTGACGAAAAATTAAGCAAGTTCACGCTGTCGATATTATATGGAGAAAAATGGGTGTGAGATGGCTTCCTTGGCCGTGGGTCTCAACTGGTGGTCATAGGTCAAGAGCTTGTCAATCAAGTCAATGACCTCATTCAGTGCCAAGTGCTTGTTGTCTTTGTTGACAAACGAGGACCACGGCTTGCGGGGGTAATTACCCAAAATCGAATCGTACTCACTGCTCAATTTGATCCTGTACTTGTTTACGTAAGCCATCAAGTCTTTAGTACCCAACACCTTAGCAATCTGCACCAACTGATCGTTGTTCGAGTCACCCCTGAAAAAGGGCTCTTTTTTGAAAATAATGGCGGCAAGCATGCATCCCACCGACCACAAGTCGAGAGAGTAGTCGTACTGTTGTAGGTTGATCAAAAGCTCGGGGCCTTTGTGGTATCTCGATGCAACACGGACATTAAAGTCCATTCCGGGGTGGTAGAACTCCGCCAAACCCCAGTCGATAAGACGCAACTTCTTGCTTTGAGGGTCGATCATGATATTCTGAGGCTTCACGTCTCTATGCATGATCCCCATGGAGTGGGAGAAGTCCAACGCAATGAGAAGCTGCGTGAAGTAGAACTGTATGTCTGGAATAGTGAACTTGGAGTACAAGAGCCTGAAGTCGACGTTCTTGACCCGCTCGAAGATCAACGCGGGGATCTTGGAGTTGGCGTCTCTGACAATGTCCAACAAGGCGATGACATTGGGGCCGCCGGTTATGTTTTTCAAGATTTTGACCTCCCTGAAGATCTTCTTGATTTTCACCGGCTTCAACACCTTAATCACACAAGCCTCCTGGTTCAATATGTTGATGCCCTCAAACACCTCCGAGTACTTGCCACGGCCCACCTTGCTGATAATCTCATAGTTGCGGATAGATCCCCATTTTATGGTGTGTGCCTCGTAGTCCCAGTATTCTTGTGGTTTCTTTTTGTTCACGTCGGCATACACTCTGGCCACGGAGTAGACATTGGAGCTGGTGTTCATGGTGGCTGGTGTAGCTTGTTATTTCCTTAAAATTTTGATGTTGATACATCGCACTATCAATATCTCGCCCGCGCACGAACATGCCAAGATGAGATAGGCCGTCTTCGGGCCTGATTTGGCTGGAATACAATAGAGCTCGGCTTTTGTTTTTTATTCTATCGAGTTCCTTTAATTTAAGATCAAGTTCCTTTTTTAAATCAAGTTCCTCTTATTTAAGAAGTTCCTCCTCGTGGAATTACCACATGTAAACTGCAGAAACGGAATTGTAGGTGTCTCATTTTTCGCAGTTAAATACCTAGCAGTGTATGGTTAAGAGAAGAGCCCACGCACATCTCCACATGGCCTAAGATTTCCGAAACATTTCGAGTTTTTTTTTAATTTATAGATCTGGTCTTTTTCTATGGAATGTGCAATTTTGGGGTTGAAAGCTAGTGTTTTGGATTTTTCCATGCCACTTGTGTAAACTACAATGGGACGGTTTGAGCTGAGGGTTTTACACTAATTGCTCGCATTTGCTCGTTTCACACAATTCTCAGCCTGCACCTTTTTCATAAACAATGTAGGGTTAAAATTACACAGCCACTAATGTTATATTAAAAAATTTGGGAGTATTATTTAATGATATTCTATCATGATACCATCCATGGATAAAAAAGATCACATGATTGGTTTTGGTCCAAGCACTGAGATGAGAGCCCTGAGAACCAGTGCTTGGACTCATACCCATAAACACCCACAAGAATCAAGATCCGTCGAAGCAAAAAAAAAAAAGAAAGGACTACCAATTACAGACAACAGGATGAAATTTGAAAGTTTGGTCTGCAATAAGTTTCTCTGTAGCTGGGTTTTTCTGCTTGTTCCTCGATGTCTATCTATAAGTTTGCCTGTCCTGCATTGAGAGCATGAACCAGGCCTCACAGAGAAACTAGTGCATCTCTTGTGACACACTCACATATCAATGGGTTGCAATACACCTCTCTGGCTTCTAGAACCCTTTCCCCTACATCATTAGAGCACCTTAGAATGCTCAAGTCCACCCTGTCCCTCGAGATAGGCCCCAGTGTTCTCCAGGATATTCAGATATGGAACGATAGCCTGTCATACCGGGAAAACAAGAAGCTACTGCTCACGTATAGATGTCACGTCAAGTACCGACGAATCCCATTATTTCTAGTCTACAATGGCGCCTCGGAAGTCTATACAGAAAATGCCCAAACGGAAGGCTTTTTCTTCAATACACTCATCTTGGCAGACCCTGAATGTGGAGTTCTTGCCAAGATCACGAGTAATGATCCCAAGAACGATAAACAGGATTCATACGTGGTATTTTTCACAGGCCTCGACCAACACAGCATCAAGTGTGTTTTCATTGATATCTTCCTCCTACAACATGCCCAGAAGTTGCAACAGAGCCTTGATTTATCTGCATCGGAAGACGTGCTCTACCCGTTGAAAATGGACTTGAGCGAGGCGGCCAAGTCAGATACCAGTGTATTCGACCGTGTGTTGGAGAGCAAATCCAGCAAAAAGTCCTTCACAGTGTCCAACCCAGAACTACAGAGCCGGAACACGGCTTCGGATCTAACGTCCAACCAACAAATTGCACAGACAGTCAATAAAGTCATACTTTCGGGGCTCCGGCTCCGAGGCTTGAGCTCAAGTAACTCATCAAGTGTCAACGAAAAGTATGCAGTGCGAGAAATCTTCCAAATGACGAAGCAGTCTACGATGTTTGCGCTACGAAAATTCAGCTACGAGTTTAATGGATCGCAGGGCCAAAAACCAACCTTAGAGGCAATCCAGGACATTGTGGAGTCCTTACTACAAACGTTTGTTGATATCGAAACAGTGACGTTCAAAAAGCACGATGAGCACCATTCATTGACTTCCGGTCACGTATATACAAAATAGATCTAGATCCAGTTAAAGCTAGGCCTTGAAACTTGAGAAATCAATGATTTTGCTCTGAGAGAATTCCGAAAAGCGTTTGGTGGATGCAGTTTCCAACAGCTCATCAAGAGCAGACTTCTTGGACTTGGTCTTTTGTGCACTCACATTGCCCACAAAGTCCAACAATAACGAACGGTCCTTCAACAAGTAGCCTCCCTTGGCTGGGTTGGAGTAGTAGGCGATATCTCTCTGGTGCAATGGACGAGCTTGAAGTGGCACATACCCTTTTCTCAAGAGGAACCGGTCAGGATTGACGTGTGCCTCCAAGCCCAACTTGGTGTGGTAGACACTGGTGAACTCACTACCGGTACTTCTGACGGCTTCAATGGCGGACTCAGAAGCTTTGGACGCCTCCACACTCAAGGGAACATTGTACTTATGCTTTCCACCACCCAACAACTTAACACCATCCTTCAATCTTCCTGTGATCAAGCCACACTTTTTCATCACACGGATGTCGAGAGTTTCGCCTTTTTCTAGAGGGATTCTGCCCTGCGCCCAAAATTCTTGAACACGGTCCAAATTAAGCTCGTTGTAGATTTTCTTGTGCGGTCTCTTGAACCCAGTGATGGGGAAAAGCTTGTAGTATGGAGTTTGACCACCCTCAAGCCAATGGGGAACTTTTCCACGGGCTTTTTGACCTTTCTGGCCTCGACCAGACTTTTGACCTTTGCTGGCTGGTCCTCTACCCAATCTTTTGTATGCTTTCACGGCTCCATCTGCTGCACTCAACAGGCCGAGATAGGAGGTGTTTCTAGAGAAAAGCTTTGGGGTGAAGCTCTTGGGAAGAAGACTGGACGAGACTCCTAAGAGGGACTTGGCTGCGCCGAACATGGTGTATATTGCAGACGCTTCAGATTGAACTGAGGTTTTTCGCTTCGTGAAAATATTACAGGGCGTGCGAAACCCAAAACAAGCAAATGTGATCTTGTAGATATTCGCACCAAGAGAAGTACTCTAGCAAATTTAAAGCTTTTGAAGTGAAAAATGAGGATTGAATAGAGACTAATTATTTGAAAAATATTATAAAGGATCGCTCAAAGCCAAAAATTTTTCTTTCAATAGAAGCCTTTATGGCCAAGTTGGTAAGGCACCTCACTAGTAATGAGGAGATCGTCAGTTCGAATCTGGCTGAAGGCATTTTTTTCTGTTTTTTGAGCAATCCACTAAGATGTCGTATACTTAAAGGACTTTGGTCTTTTTTTTTTTTTGAAAAATGCAGCGATTGCTAAACTTATTAGACGAAACTACATTAAATCGAAAAAACATAGAAATTCAAAGATCAAGCCTCTTTAAATGAGGCTAAAGATTAGGCTACCAAAACCGAACCCAAATTCACCACGGAAACAACTATCCTGACAGTTTCAATAAACTGAATTACTCGGATGGGTCCTCGTTACCATCTTCTTTCTCTGGCTTCATGTTTCCATGCTTTCTGGACCCAAAGCGCTCTGGTCTAATTCTGTCATCGCCATCATCAGAGACCTCGCCATCCAGAAACGAAGGACGTCTACCATGGCCATAAGGCTTCTTTTCATGGTGTCTTTCCACCTCAGCATCATCATGCTCACTGAAGTCCCAGTCTTTTATGTGAGCATCCATAGAGCCTGGAGGAGGAGGAGGAGGAGGAGGACCATGTGGAGGACCATGTGGAGGACCGTGTGGAGGACCGTGTGGAGGACCATGTGGAGGACCGTGTGGCCTATGTTCCATGAACTTACCCTGTTTATGGAAAGCATGGTTTTCGCTGCCGGTTTCCCCCAAGAACTCACAGCCCGGCTTAGGGCCCCAGATCTTTTCGGTCGCACCGAGAATGGAGATGTCCGACCACAAGCTGCTTTCCTCATTTCCGTTGACAGCCGCGTTCATCCTGTGTACCTCGAACCCTCTGCCCAAAGTGAACACTGTTGCACCAGCAAGACAAGCCACACCCCCAACCAAGACTTTCCGTAAAGGACTTCTCTTGGGCTTTTTCTGGGCAAACTCATTATAAAATGGATCTTTGGGATGCATTTCCATCATGTGTGGGGGATATCCAGGAGGAGGTGGAGGAGGTGAAGGGAATTCAAGTGGGAATCCATGTGGATGGTGGGAACCATGGAAGCCGTGGTGGTGAGGAGGAGGAGGTGGTGGGTGCATGTGGCCGCGGGGGTGGAAATGGTGCTGTTCATGAGGGAAATCTCTATACTCGCCATCATGTCTCTTGTGTTGCTTGAAAGCATGTGGAGATCCAGAGCGACTAGAAGGCGAGGATGAGAGTGGAGTGGATTTCTCCGAAGGAGAGGGGTGTTTTTCAGAGTAGGTCATGGGTCGTTAAAATATGGGAGAGGTGAGTGAAGGTTGAGGGGGACTGCAGCATATTTGTATTCCGGGATTTGAAAACTGCAGGAGTGCACATAGAGTGACACACAGACCCCGAACGCGCGCAAATATGCATTGGGGGTGCGTGTTGACGCATGCATGTCTATACCCGATATCCGGCGTGACATAGCAAGTTTACCGGAGATTAATAGCCCAGCCAATCTTATACAGTGCGACAGGAAATTGCTTTTTCATACAAAAGCGTAGATTCATGGATCAAATAAGTGATTAAAAATCTTGCAAACTTGTAATTCTGGTTTTAATGACCGTGTTATCTTGGGGAGACAATCTTGCTCAATGTATAGCGGCAATAGAGGTGGCCGCGATAAAGGGGGAGATATCCAGCACAGCCCGTGGAAGTGCACATTTGTCGCAGCAAATAAGCGTGGTGCATATTTGGAATGCCGATGCAGTTTTTCTTATTTTTGGTTTAGTCCTGGACTCATTTAGGCCGAGCTTCCTGACCATACCGGGACGCATAGAGACCAAGCGCCTTGATGGGGAAAAGAAATTTGTACGTTGGGTACTCGATGGCGCAGCTGTTGTTGAAAACACCCTCCATATCCTCGAAAAACCACTCGCCTTTTTTGGTTTGCCGATCCATGATCAACCTTATTGCTCTATCAATAGGCTTCCGGTCAGGGTAGTTGCCTAGGATGAGCGCAATCACCGCCCATGAAGTCTGCACGAGAAGTGACTGTTCCGTGGGGATATATGTGTGGGTCTCGCACCCCTTCATAGACTCACTCCAGCCCCCATCGTCTTCTTGCTTACTGATCAAGAATTCAAGCCCTTTTTTGACGTGGGAGGAAGTCTCATACACTTTTCCCACGGACTCCAAGGCTTCCACTGCAAACATGGCCGCGTAGGTGTAGCACAATCCCCAGGAGCCGTACCAGGAGCCGTCCACTGCATCCTGGGCTTTTTCAATGTAGGCAATGGCAATGTCTATTGAGTGCAGAATCTCTTCCGGCTTATAGTCCGGGTAGTATTTGGAAAAGTAGAGCAAGCCAAACACAGAAGAGTCCGTGCATTCGACATATGGATACTCCACCATGATTTTGTCAAACACTTCTGCTGGAGAAAGATACTCCATGATGGGAGATGCACGGATCTTCTCGTATGCCGAAAACGACCCATATTCGAAAGCACCTTTGTTCTGGATAAACAATATCCGGTCCACAGCATCCTCCAAGTTCTGGCGCTCGATTTTGTCTTGCACTTTGCCCTTCAAATACTCATCGTTCTCCACCATGATAATGGCCTTGAGCGCCTCTGCAGTACAATCACTGACGGTGTAGCCCTGGGTCTTTGTACTGAAAGGCCATGCCCCTTTGCGCTTATCTCTGTAGGAGCCCTCTTCACATTCGTCAGTGAATTGCGATCTTCTAAGAAACCAATACCCCTTCAAAATCATATCGTGGTACTGTTCATGTGCTGACATACCAGCACCGATCAAGTATTGGCACATGAAAGCAACGTCCCAGACCTGTACACCGTTGGTGCCCATAACCGTTAGGCCTTGGGGTCCGTGGAAGACCACATCATCTTTTTTGGACAAGAACTTTTTGAATGCGTACGACTCAGGGCCTTCCTCCAAATAAGTCACAATCATGTTGAAAGCAAAGCTGACTGGGGCAATACACAAGTAGTCTGTGTTTTTGCACTCTTTTTCAACTAAGTTGTACACGGTCTTGTTAGCTTTCTTCAAGAGCCATTTGGGACGCACATACTTCTCATACTGCACAATACACCAGTTCAAGGTATCCAAGATCTTTGTATGTGGGTAGTACAAGTCCACTCCACACACGGTGTTTCTTTCTTTCGAGAAATCAATGGACTCGTACGGTAGCTGACGGGCCAAGTAGATCTCCGAGCGAATTTCCTTCAAAAGTGGGTCAACTTCGCACGTGCTTCGGTTGGCACTCAAGTAGGCCAAGGGAAGATAAATGGCTCTGGTGTGCACCCACCATCTGCCAGGGTGGATTGATAAAGAGTACGGTAGCATCCACAACTCCGGAGGTGCAGGATTCACACCTTCCCAACCATACAAATTCAAAAGCGAGAGCCAGGCCTTTCCCCAATGGGGATTTCCCATGGCACCTCCCAACAAAAGAAGCGTTTTCCTGGCTTTGACACAAACGACATGGTCCTTCGGAACACCCAAAATCCGCAATAGCACATAGTTGATCGTGGTTCCGAAACACGTGGACTTGTCAACCGAATGCAATCCCCACCCACCATCCACGGGGTGCGCGGTGTTGATTATGTAACGGATCATTTCGTGTTTCTTGGCTTCTGGAATAGGTGTTTTCGTAAAGTATGAGGCAAACACATATCCAATGGTCATGAACATGGGTCCCTTATATTGGCAAGCAAAAATACCACATTCTTCCTGGATATGGCTTAGAAACTCGGATCCTTTTTTGGCGGCGTTGTACGCATTTTCAAACTCCTCTTCTTCAGGCGCTTGGAAACTGTCCATCTTCAAGAGATACTTGGTGGTGTTTGTCTGGGTTTCGAGCTTGGACTCCTCGGCAGTCAAGTAGTGCCAAGTCAGGGCACCCAACTCGGACGTGTGTAGCCGCCATAACAGCTTATCTGTGGGCGGAAATCCTACCTGGTCGGAATAGTAAGTCATTCCAAAGGGATCTCAAGTACTGAGTGTAGCGCACTGGAGAAACGGGCCGCGTATCATGGGGAGAGCCCTGTCGTGGTACGCGGGTCACGTGCGCCGCCCGTTCTGGTTTTTTCGCACCGTACTCATCGTGGAAAAAAGACGAACACCATCAGTCCCAATTTCTTACCAATAGTCGCCGACTTCCACCATGGGTAAACGGAGAATGGAGGAGGCACAGCTTGTCACCGGGTCTGGAACGAGTCCCGACGATTCAGTTTCTTTGGATGACGCCACCATGAAGGATGGCTCCCAGAGTGAGACCGAGGCCGAAGAGACCGAGGCAACAGAGGAGGAGCCCAAAAAGGCCGCCATCCAAATCCATGGCCGTCCCACCAAAAAACAAAGGAAACAGCTAACGGCACAGGAGGTCCAGATTGCCCGGGAAACCGCAGAGTTATTCAAATCCAATATTTTCAAGCTTCAAATCGACGAGCTAGTGAGCGAAATTAAAATCAAGGAAAGCCACATTAGCAAAATCGAAAAGGTCCTCCATCGTCTTCACGATTGTATTCTGATGGTTCCAGATACTGAGGAAATGACGCTTGAGGAAGCTGAGAAGAGCATCAACTCGAGTAAGGTAGCAATTCCCTTCCCCGAGCCTAAACCAACTAAGGCAAACTATAATTTTGCATACTTGGCGCCCGAGGATGTTTCCCTTGTTGGATCTTTCGGATTGAAGACCGGCATTTCTCAGGCACAAGGCCTGTCCATTGATATTTCCTTGACCATGCCCAAGGAGTTGTTCCAGCACAAGGACTACTTGAACAATAGGGCCTTATACAAAAGAAGCTTCTACCTTGCGTACTTGGCTGACAAGCTCTATTCTATCACAAAGAATAACGGCCTTCCGTTGAAAATCTCCTGGGTGTACTTGAACGAGGATGTCTTGTGCCCGGTGCTTCAACTCGAGAGCATGAAAACCGACAACGATGACGACTTATCCTTCTACAAGACCAAGTTTACCATCAACTTGCTTGCAGCTTTTCCATTTGGCATTTTCGAAGCAAAAAAACTTTTGCCAGATAAAAACTGTATCAGGGTTCAAACCGAGGAGGCTCAGCTTCCGCCAACTCCTTACTACAACTCTTCGGTATTGTCTATCTCAACATATGACTACTACTTGAAATTTTTGTTTGCCAACAAGAAGGCTGCTAGCTCATTCAAAGATGCTTGTACTTTAGGAAGATTATGGTTGCAGCAGCGTGGCCTAGGGTCTAGCATAAGCAAAGGAGGATTCGGCCACTTCGAGTTCGCCATTCTCTTGGCCGCTCTCTTAAGTGGAGGAGGAACCAGTGGCAATAAAGTATTGCTCCACGGTTTTTCTTCCTACCAGTTGTTCAAGGGTGCAGTGAGATACTTGGCTACCATGGACTTGACCACGGGCTACTTATCTTTCACCAGCCAGATTGGCGAGGGAGCCTCAGCTAAATATATTCCGGATGCAGGCTTCAACACTCCCACGATTTTTGATAAGATTGTCAAGTTGAATCTACTATGGAAAATGACCAAGTCGTCATACCAGGAGTTGCGTCTCAACGCCATGAGCACACTCGCTCTATTAAACGATAATGTGTTTGATCGCTTCGACCATATCTTGTTGCAGAAGGTGACCCTGGAGTTCCTCAAGTACGACTTGTTCTACGAGGTCAATGTGCCGGACGAGATTCAGAATTCATTTGGACCTTTGGAAAAGATCACTTTCATCACTCATGAAAACTACGTGAAACACAGGCTACACTCGATTTTAAAAATGGCCTTGGGCGATAGAGTCAGCAGCTTGGTGATTTCGAACCAGAAGGTCACCGGCTTGTTCAGTCTCTCCAAGAGAAGACCTGCATCTCCAGCAAGCAATATTTATACTATAGGGATTCAGCTCAATCCTGATGAAAGCGAAAGGCTCGTCACCAAGGGCCCCAGCGATCTTGAAGATGAGAAGGTGGCCAAATTCAGATCGTTTTGGGGATCAAAGTCGTCCTTGAGAAAGTTCAAAGACGGCACTATTCAACACTGTGTGGTTTGGGCCATCGAGCGTAATGAGCCACTTGTCACGCAGATCATCAAGTATATCTTGGAGCTCCACCTTACTTCGTTTACTTCCTCGGACTTGACATCCTACGCTGAGGCATTCAATGCAAGAGCTCCCACGCCAGCCATCACTCCACCTGGCCTGAACAGTACAGTATCCACGGCCAATTTTGCTATGGTGAAATCCTCGTTTGAAAACTTGAGTAGAGTGATGGCGTCTATTGAATTGCCGTTGAGCATCAAGTCGTTGATGCCTGCATCTACTTCCCTCAGAGGCTCGTCCATTTTGCAGCTGGTTCCTTTCGCAACTGGAAACCCCGACTTCTGGAGCGATGTGGTATTACAATTTGAAACCTCATCCAGATGGCCAGATGAGATCATCGCCATCGAAAAGACAAAAACTGCATTTTTATTGAAGATCAGTGACCAGTTGAATAAAGAGGATGGATACAGAGCATTCATCCTGAAAGATACTTCGATTCCTTTTAACCATGCGATATCGTTGTTGAACGTTTTGACCCCAGAAGGATTTGGGTTCCGACTCCGTGTGCTTGCCGAGAAAGACGAAAAGTTATACTTGAGAGCAATTACCAATTCGGGTGCTCACAAGTCTGTGGCACAAGGCGTATACTACAAATTCTACCAGAAATATGTGGGCTCAGTCAAGCACACACGGAGCATTGGTGTCTTGTCAAGCAGTTATGTCTATTACTCGCCAACAGTTAGACTTTTCAAACAATGGCTCGACGCCCACACTTTCTTGACTCATTTCACCGATGAGCTCGTGGAGTTGATAGCGTTGAAACCATTTGTGGACCCGGGTCCTTTCTCTGTTCCGAACTCCGTGGGCAAGGGATTCCTCCAGATTCTCAACTTCCTTGCGTCGTGGAATTGGAAAGATGAGCCGTTGATTTTGGACCTAGTCAAACGCTCAGACGGCGAGTTGGATGAAATCGACACCAAGCTTTCCGAGAAATTATCGGTACTGGCGTACCAGGTCATTCAGGGCAATTTCGAGAAAATCAGGAAGAGTGACCCTTCTGCATTTAAGACCCAGTTCTTCGTGGGCAGCCGAGACGACCCTTCGGGAATCTTATGGTCTAATACCCTCACACTACCCGTTGCTGGGCGTTTGACGGCTTTGGCCCGGGCTGCTATGCAAGTGTGCCGTGAGCAAGGTATTAATGAGAACACGTTGGACCTTTTGTTTACGCCTGCGCTTAGTGACTTTGACTTTGTGATCAAGTTGAAGGGCGGTGACATTACTAAGGCATGCGGAGTGGCCAAAGAAACCGGATTCAAGAACTTGAGCAATGCTAATTCGGCGTTCCCTGCAGATGTCACTTCCAAGAGTGACCTCCACCAGGAATTGCTTACCATGCTCAACCAGTGGTTCGGCGAAGCCATCATCTTCTCGATGAGAAAATGCCCTGTGCTTTCAAGTTTCGGCGAAAACATTATTTGCGGAGTGTTCGTTCCCTCTGCGCTCGCGAAGAAGAAGTTCCGGGTGAGTTTGGGCATAGACGTGAAACCTACAGGTGAAGCAGAGGAAGTTGTGGTAGACAAACAGGACATAATGAACCAGATCCAGCTCTTGGGAGGAGATATGATCAAGAGTATCGAGTCCAAAAAATAGTTAGAATAATTGCATGATAGACTTTGGCTATGAAATCACCTACTAACTATGATTAACTGTAAGTGCGAACCCACCGCATGTAATCCACCTGCAACGAGAGCATCTACCCTAATTAGACCAACCCCACTACATCCCCACATTGGACCAACTCACATTAAAACAGACACTAGCACATCTCAGACGCAATACATAAACAAGACCACTTATTTTTTTTTTTAAACCCTGCATGCTCGAGTCCACATCGCAGGAGTACCCCACAGTCGAGCAGACCATCACAAACAATGCCTCCCTGCTCTACAAGCAAAAGAAACACTTCTTGGCCAACGTCCGGACCCTCATGGGAACCTTATCAATAACTTTGGTGGGCCTAATATATCTCAAGGATTTTTCCATTTTGCTTTTTTGCCCCAAAGTCTTGTTGAACTTCTTTCTTTCCAACCCATTCTTGGCCAATGTTCCTGGGGTTATCATTGATGATAAGACAAAGCATCTGTACTCTGTTTTCCTTCTAGGATGGGTGATTCTTATTAATGGAGGCTCCATCATTTATCACTTGAACACAGCACCGGCCAGGGGTGCCTCAGACCAATGGCTGCATGGCTACTTCAGTCTACAATTTATAGGCGAGTCTCCAGTGACAAGCACAGGTGAACTTATTGCATATGACGTTTTCTTATTCATGCTTCAAATAGTGTACTTCTGCCTCATGTGCACGACGGACGACCTGAGTATATTACTGTCGTTTTCATACGAAGTCAACGAGTCACCCGATGGTGTGATACGCCTGGACATTCTCTCCGATGGCTATAATGGCGATGTTTCCCTCCTCACATTGGATGTTTGGGACAGGGTGACCACCGTATGGAGACAGCAACGTGAAGATGGTGTCCATACAGAACAACTGGACGATCTTGCCAGACTGAGGTCCATAAGCCAGATCCTCGTGTGATGTTCGAGGTTTGCATGCAGATTGAATATCTTAATGAAAAGTGATTTCTTAGTGAAGAGTGATTTTTTAATGAAAAATACCAAAAGACTAGGACTCTTGATGAACTCTTTATTGCTAGAGCCATGCCTACAGGAAGATATGGTCAGCAATGAGATTTCATCTCAGATCTCAGATGACATGTCAGACGATACAGGTGAAACACTACTGATTGGAAGATGAAAAGACGAATAAAGCAGAATCACTAAAAATATTTTTCTGCAAGCATAGTAACATTTATATAGGTTACTTTAATCATGTACATCGCCACGAAACCCGTGCACCACCCGATGGGATGCGAAAAAAAAGGTCTATCTCTACCACGGCAAAAAGCATCTCCGGAGAGCCTCCAATGTCAGACATCGTGAACATAGAATACAACCGTGTGACCAATACGTCGTCCACGGACTTTCCTGGACATTCCAGCGAAGACAACTCCTGGGATGCCGAGAAATTCAAGCAGACCTTCGACATCAACATCTCATACATTGCAGGCAGAACTGCCAACTTCGACATGATCAACATAGATACCTCCATCGCCAATGCCTTCAGAAGAATCATGCTTGCAGAGGTGCCTTCGGTGGCCGCAGAAACTGTCTACGTTTTCAACAATACCTCCGTCATACAAGATGAGGTGTTGGCCCACAGAATAGGCCTCATCCCATTGAATGTGGACCCGGATGCCTTGGTGTGGGTGGACCCTTCCGTGGACGAGAAGGAGCGTTACAACGACAGCAACACCATCGTCATGTCGCTTGATGTGACGTGTACCAAGAACCCACATGCGGGAGAGAATGAAACCGACCCCAAGGTGCTCTATAGACATTCCAGTGTTTATGCTGGAGACCTCAAATTCGAGGCTCAAGGTCGCCAGGCGGAACTTTTCAAGTCGAACAAAGTACAGCCATGTGACCCGGACATTTTGCTTGCAAAGTTGAGACCGGGCCAGGAGATTTCCTTGAGAGCTCACTGCATCTTGGGAATCGGTTCCGACCACGCCAAATTCACCCCTGTATCCACAGCCTCCTACAGATTGATGCCTGTGATAGATATCAAGGAACCTATTGTCGGTACGCAGGCAAAGAGGTTCCAGAAGTGCTTTCCTACGGGAGTTATCGGCATTAGCGAGAACGACGAGGCTTATGTGGCCGATGCCAGAAAGGACACTGTTTCCAGAGAAGTCTTGAGACACGAAGAATTCAACGGCAAGGTCAAGCTCGGCAGAAAGAAGAACCACTTCATTTTCAATGTCGAGTCGACGGGCGCCATGCCCCCAGCGGAGATTTTCATCAAGTCTGTCCGCGTCTTGAAGAACAAGGTTGATTACTTGAGAAACTGCCCTATCGGACAGTGAGTCTTTTGTATGGCAATCGACCATGTACATTAGAAATTGCATATACTAGGAATTCTTGTAGAAATCTTACTGTTTTGTTTTTTGTTTTCGTTTCGGAAAATGACATATATGGTTCCATCTAAACAAGTTGTCTTCTGGAGCCCTTGAAGAACAACTGCACCACCGAAATCTGCAAAACGGCCATTCCCACCATCAAGCAAACCTCCAAGATGGAGAAGTAGTATATTCTAGATTCTGTGGAGCGCACCGTGGCCTGGTTTCTGTTGTTACGGGTCTTGTAGTGGTGTAACGATCTCTTGAGATCCTCCAACTGGTCATCAATGGACTCAACAATCTTCTTCATAGACTCCACGTGTGCATTAGGTTTGGAGTTGGGCTGCTCTGGCATGGCGGCCCGGAAGTGGCTCGAAGGGTCGCCGTCAAACTTGATTTCAAAGTCAATCACCTTGTCTGCGAACGTGGACATTTCGTTGGAGAAGCAGAACTCGTACTCTCCAATGTGCTTGGCGGTGATCACCATGTCACCCTGTCTCTCCTTGGACTTGGACACCAAGACATTACCAAGGGGGTCTTTCACGGAGTAGTCCACATCAAAAGAACCTCCTAGTTGCACCGCAAAGTAAAAGGAGACTTGCGTGTTTGCATTCTCGGTCAAGATGTAGAAGCACGAAGACTCTTTGGCAGGCAAGCTAAAGGTCAATGCCGAGGCCAAAATCGTCTGGATGACGCTTAATAGCGCAATGTAGCGGGAAAGCATGATGTGCTGTGTTAGGCGGTGCTCGATTTAGGTGTTTAGGTTCTGGACGTGTCAGAGGCACGAAAAAAACTGCCATGCGTGGAACAACCAGATCACGACGCGAGCCTTGAAATACCCTATAACTGATGTACCGAGAACAGCACAACCAAGAATGAATATGCTAAGAACTTGATTTTTTTTCATGATTTTAATGACTTGGCTGATAGACTCCTCTGAACCTGGTCTTCAGCTAATAAAAAAAAACGGCACTAAATTGACACGTTCCAGCCCTAGAGTTAAGTTCATTGACTCTTCTCATTCTTTACATTTTTATTGAGATACACCGTAGTACCATTATTATATACAAGTTTACACAGAGTAGACCATGCGGCCCAGCTTGTCGAAGCTGATGGCTCTGTCCTTCTTTCTGTCTCTTCTCGAAGCACCGTAGCGGAAACCCACATTTCCAGATGTGGCCATGGTGAAGTTGAATTGCGCCTTGTCGCCTTTTCTTTGTTGACCAACAACAACCTTCTTCACCTCCACCTTCTCGTCACCATTGTGCTTGAGCTCACTCAAGTTCTCTAGCGTTTTCTGAGCTGGTTCTAGGTCAAAGATCTTTGCGGCATCGATTGGCCCGAAAGGCTCGGCCTCGGAAATCGTCAAGAACCGTTGATGCAAAGTTTTGTGTGGCGTAGGAATTTCAGTCAAGTTGTCTGCGTTCTTCGATGGCTCAAAGAGCGGGAAGATCTTGTTCATGACGCCGGAAAACTTGTCCAAGTCAGTATCCATTAAGTCCTGTAGATGTTAGTAAATGTTGGTCGATTCAATGATGTCTCAGTAATTTGCAAATTGTAACCATGTAGTTGTCTTCAAGACTAATCAATAAACTCATCATAGCATCAAGTCTGTATACATACATTTTCTCTCCACGAGTTCTCGATTTGTTGTAGTCTAACCACGGCCTCCACTCTGGATAGTTTGATGCCGTACCTTTGAGCCACCTCCTGGGGCAAAGTGTTTTTTTCCACCACCTCCGAAAAGATTTTTTGCTTCAAGTCGCTGGATATAATGGAGGCAGTTTTGCAGCTTGGGTTGTGAGGGAATGGATTCAACGAAGGGTTGATTCCTTGCTCTGGTCTGGAATATGACTCTTCGCCAGGCTTGACCACCGAGCGCCCGTCTCCCACTATGTAGTTAGGCTGGTTGCTTTGGTTGGGGTAGTAGTACTTGTTACGGTAATACTCTCCCTTTATGTTTTGGGGGCCGAGCCATGCTCTCATGTGTCTTTTGAAGAAACCGGAGTGATCCTTCTTGGGGTGGCTGAGAGGCACCTCCTCGGCCCTGTATCTTGGGTATGCTGGTCTTCTCTTGGCAGTTCTTATGCTCTGGAGCAGAACCGCCAGCTTGGGACTGGCCCTCACTACATTGGCTGAAAACATAGAGTACCGAGGTGGGTGTAGAAAGTATCTTCGACAATTTTTTCTTCGCACTGCTCGGGTGTGCATATTGGCCACTTAGGGCCCAAGCTGCATTGCCCATTAGCTGCAAACTCCGTCACACCATTGTTTTTTCTGGCGATTTTTAGCTCGTGAAATGAAGAGGGGTGGCAGGTTAATTCTTTGAAAATCGCAAGTGGTTTCAACTAATGTGTGATTTTTAGTGCTCGTTTTTATGTGAGAATTGCGTTCGTAATGAGGTTTGGGCTCATATTATTCCATAAAAATTTCACCTTGATTGTGAAAAACTGCAAACCCATCGCCCACATAAAAAACAAAAGCCAGTTCTCCAAGGTCTTTAGATTTCCAGTATTGATCTGGGCTTGGTTTTAATCAATTTTCTACTCAAATACTAGATTTATCAATTTAAGTAAGCGAGGGAATAGATACCCACAAGGGTGTGCAAAATCCCCAAAATCCCGAAATCCCCAAAATCCCAAAAAAAAAAATATCTTGAATGATCTGAAACCACTCTCAAAGTTATGTGTATTAACGTTCATAGCTTAGGTGTGTTTTGCCTGGTGACTTGATCTGTGTCCTGTATGGTGTTTTCCTGACCCATCTGATGGGTGTACTGTTGAGATCGCCGTTTCATACCCCTCTCTAACTAACCCCGGGAAAACAAGCCCCCCCATTAAAACCAGACCTAGTAAAATATCCATGTATTTTTAAGAAAAACCCAAAACAGGCGACTGGCTGTAGCTGTAGAAATGGGCCACTATATTGTACACTTGCAAGACGCTCTGGGGATCGCATGCAGACACGCTCGTGCAACCAAAACACGCACTTTTCGTGCACGTTAGTACCCACTCGCCCTTACACCTCCCATCCCATATCTACTCTGTGATGGATACTATCGGTCCTACGTTCAAAAAGCTTAGAGGAAGAACGTTTGCTGCAGAATCAGATGTTCTGCCGGCGGTTCTGAAGGATTTAGCCTGTCCGACGGCTCGAGATCATCTGCTTACACTCAAGCGGCCCAGCTCCATGGATGATCCCTTCTATGAAAAGCCCCACAAGATGGCCCGTGCGGAGGTTCTGGCCCAAGGGAAGAATGTGTTCCAAACGGTGTCTCCTGAGACCTCCGAGGCCAAGTTCATTAAGAACCAGAACCTACGCGTGTTTAAAAAGAAGGCCAACTATAAAGACGACCATTTGCACTACACCGCCTCGGAAACACCTAACAATGCAGAAAATACCCGTGAAGACGTGGATACAAATGCCCAAGATGATCCTGTCGCTGCAAATGTGAGCCCATATAAGTCTTCGTCTTTGGCAGAGAATGGCGACCAAAATGACCCCCAACGCGTCGAGCCCGGAGAAGATGACGACGTTGCCCTTGAGGTTTTGGAGGACATGCACAAACTTGAGGAGTGCTTTCCTGTTCTAGCTGAGAGGTACCGCTTGCTCGATAAGATCGGAGAGGGCACTTTTTCTACTGTGTACAAGGCTGAGGCCGTTGATGGGACGGTCTTATTGGGTTCACAGTTATGGAAGTCTCCGCCGCTCCAGAAGTCCCTAGCGTCCAAGAAGCTGAAGTCCAAAAAGAAAAATCCTTTGGTTGCCTTGAAGCAGATCTATGTGACTTCTTCGCCCAACAGAATCCACAACGAACTAAATTTGTTGTTCATGTTGAGCGGGAACTCCCATGTGGCACCTCTACTTGACATTTTGCGCCACCAGGATCAGGTACTTGCGATATTGCCATATTACCAGCACTCTGACTTTCGGGAGTTTTACCGAGACTTACCAGTCAAAGGTATCAAGAAGTACATGTGGGAATTGTTTCAGGGTCTTGATTTTGTCCACAGCAAAGAAATTATGCATAGAGACCTCAAGCCCACCAACTTCTTGTACGATCCGTTTAAACGGAAAGGTGTGTTGGTGGACTTTGGGCTAGCTGAGAAAATGTCGCTGCTGTCACCATCTCGCTCCACTAACTCATGTCCCTGCCTACTGAAGGACCGCTCATCATTCAGCAAGACCTTTTCCAAAAGGCTCAATATCAAGGCCGCATACCCAAAAGTCGATCAAAGACCTCCCAGAAGAGCAAACAGAGCAGGAACGAGAGGATTCCGGGCTCCAGAAGTCTTATTCAAGTGCACCAACCAGTCAACCATGATTGATATTTGGTCTGCAGGAGTCATTGGATTGTCTTTATTCGCCAGAAAGTTCCCACTTTTCAACTCGCCAGATGATATTGATGCATTGATGGAACTCATTTTATTGTTTGGCACGGAAAAGCTACAAAAGTGTGCCGAGTTGCATGGATGTGGGCTTGAAGTGAATGCACCAAAAGTACAGACGACTTCGTTCAACGGTGATCTCATCAAGTTCTTGTGCACGGTGCTTCAATACGAAAAGGATCATGGATGCTTGCCGGAAGACAGTGTCATCAATGATACTATCAAATTCCTTGACACCAAAAGCAATACCCTCATCAAGCCTGTGCTCGATACATCCGAAGAAGTGACTGACACAGCATATGACGAGTTCAAGAAAGACTTGGAGGAGTACAACGATGTGAAGAACTTATTCAAATTGTTGCACGGGTGTTTCAGCATGGACCCAAGCAAGAGGCTGTCGGCCAGTCAGCTATTAAAGTTGCCGTTTTTCCTGGAGTTGGAAGTACATAAAGATGACGAGGTGTTGCTTTAAACCTAGCATTACATAGCATGATTGCAATAAATGTGTATGATGACGTATGATATCTATTTAATAAATAATGCTAAATTATGTTTGTCGTTAAGCTGTCTGTACTGGAAACCAGCTCGGACCGGGCTCGTTTACTCGGCCGTCTGTGTCCGCTCGGCTTCAAGTCCCCAGAATGTGTCATGGCAAGAGAAAAGTCTGAGGATTTCGGGTGAAATAGCGACTTGTTCCATTTTCGGTTGAGATCACTGATCAACTTGTTTTGCTGACGAAGGGTCAACTCATGAGGCGTATTGGTAAACAGAGGGTGTACCGGAGATGGTGGCCGTACTTGCAAGAAATGATCGTCTGTCAAGTTTGAATGGATATGTTTGGGTGGGGAAAATATGCTGTGATGAGGAGATGCAAATGATTCTGGAGGAGGAGTATGGATTGGGCTAGCCAAGGGCTCCGAATTAAAACTGGCTGGTCGAGGCCCTAGTGGTTGCCCAGAAGGTAATTCGAACTGGATGTCCTTTGAGAACAAGAGCTTTTTCTTCAAAAACATCGACTGGGACATATTGGAGGTCTTGGTCTTTTTGCTGAGATTACCCGTGGGAGGAGAGTGTTTGGAGACAGATTGTTCGTCTCCCACATATAGAAGAGCCTGACCCTCGTGTGATGGTGAACAGTCTCCACATATAGATAATGGAGACGGCGTGAGGTCATCTGGGATTTTTTGCTGGCTGCTGGAAGAGTTGTGAAGCGGGGGCATTTGAGTTCTATGCTTGGAGTCGTACTTGAAGTGGAAATCTCTCTTTAGGCTTGAGGTCAAGCCAGGTGGCCGTTCACTCGAGCTTCTTCGCCAGCGCAACGATCTGACTGTTTGCTCCAGCTCTGAAAACTCGTCGTCGGAGACAATAGCGCAGGCGTTTTTGCCCATACTTTCAAGTGCTTTGACACGTATCTTGGGAAACTTACCCAAGAAGGTAGGGTCTCTAGGCGGATCGATGGGCGAAACTGCAGCCGAGCTGATGAATGCATTCATGGAAGATAAACTGGAGTTGCTATTGTTCCGAGTGGGTTTGAGGTGGAAGTCATCGGTGGATACAATCGAGTTGCGTGGGGATTCCAAGCTCACGATGGAAAGGCTTCGCTGGCGATTCAGGTGAGAGGAGCCCATCGAGTTCACGGACGACGAGCGCTGCTTTTGGAAAGATGGCGCCTTGGAGATTTGTGGGCTATTGGAGCCACTTGTGGGGCGGGAAAACACTTCAGGTGGTGGACTCTGAGACACGTATGACACGGCGTTTCCGACCATGGCGATAGCTTCACAGTCCGAGCCGGTATGAAGCACAGTGGAGGAGTTTCCGAGAATTATGGCTGAGGTGAAGCAAAAGAACAAGAAGTTTTTGACTCCGCTGGAAAAAAAGGGAAGCGGTCAAAATGGGCACGGGATTCGATCTTAATAAGTGAGGACAAATGATCCAAGTGGGCTGTGACAATGACTCGAAAATCAATGGCCATAGGCCTGTTCGGGGATATTTGGGGAATGACAGAATATGCGAGTTAAAAAAAAAAGTGACGTTCCGGAGATGTGTGGGCCAGGGGGTGTCTTGCTTTGTGCGGAGGGAAGTTGGTGCAAGGAGAAGAAGTGGATAGTTTCAAATCAATGTGTTGCGCTCCCTCCAGGTGGATGCGATGGGGGAAAAAGCACACTTTTCTGGCAGAATACTGCAAACTACAAGCACTTGAACCAGGAAAATTAATAAGAAAACTGGTGCGAGACTATCTTCCGCTTTACTAAGTTTTTACTTTTTCGAGACTTTGGGCGGGCCTTTGGGGGCCATTGTTCAGGGTTCATGTCTGTATTTATCCTAGACTGATGAGAGACCTTGCATAAACAATCTAGCGGTCCGCGGGTCATATTATGCCCAAATTAGGCGCATCTCGCGCCAGTGGTGTGGTGCTAAATCAGGAAAAATTCAAACGCCCTTGGACATTGTGACTTTTATTAACTTTTGCTAGATTGTAGTGTGCTTTGTGATAGCGATGAACTTTAGCATTGTATTTTAGCATCGAACATGTGGCTTTTCGCAAAATCTCTTCGGTGTGACGTGTGCCCTATTGTCCAGCAATATCGCGGTAATCTGAAGCATGTACAATTGAATCTCAACCCCGGCCTTGTCTGACCAAGCGAGCGCTATGTACGAGATAACTACCAATATATAATTATTTACTAATGCATATGCCAAAGGTCATACATACGCTAAAGATTACCGCACGTTCGCAAGCAAATGCTTGTATAAGCGCTTTTTTTTGGGGGGGAGGGGGGAGGGGTGAGAGAAATACGCGATAACCTCCGCATTGACACAGCCGCACCAGCGAAAACACTGATATTTAGTTTGTATGGTAAACCACAAAAGTTTAAAATCAAAATACGGTTGTATAGTGTAGTGGTTATCACTTTCGGTTTTGATCCGAACAACCCCGGTTCGAATCCGGGTACGACCTTTTTTTGGCGCGTCTACTGCAGGCATGCCCCTACTTTTTTTTCCTAAATACTTAGCGATGAGCATCAACTAGTTACTCATTCAGATATGATCAGAACAATGTATGTAAAACCCACACAGTCAAAGCACTAATACCATGAGCTACATTTCCAAAGTTTGCTACTAACATTCAGAACCCCCAAAAATGCCCGCTCCAAAAGAGCCATGGTAAAGAAGGAGGCTAAGCTAGTGGAAAACACCAAGCATGCCCTTTTTGTCCAGGGTTCCACCGCCAACAAATTCTTGCACGATGCCATGATGGACTTGATGGCTCTCAAAAAACCCCAAGCCAAGAACTTCTCCAAGAAAAACGACATGAGACCGTTTGAAGATGCTTCGGGCTTGGAGTTTTTCTCGGAAAAGAACGATACTTCCCTAATGGTGTTCTCCAGCCACAACAAGAAAAGACCCAACACATTGGTTTTCGCCCGTTTCTTTAACCACAAGGTCTACGACATGATCGAATTGTCCATACAAAAAGACCCCAAGTTGCTCACAGACTTTAAGAAAATCACATTCCCCGTTGGCTTGAAGCCAATGTTCACTTTCAACGGTCCTGCATTCGACACCCACCCAGTCTTCGCCCAAATCAAGTCATATTTTATGGATTTCTACAGAGGCGAGGACACCAACTTGCAGGATGTGGCCGGATTGCAGTACATCATCTCGTTGTCTGTGGGAGAGATTGAGGACCCCAACTCCACCACGCTACCATTATTGCATTTCAGAGTCTACAAGTTGAAGACGTACAAGAGTGGCCAAAAAATCCCCCGTGTGGAGGTGGACGAAATAGGCCCTCGTTTTGACTTCAAGATCGGCAGAAGAGTCACGCCTGCACCTGAGGTGGAGAAGGATGCTTTGAGCAAGCCTAAGCAATTACAAGCCAAGGTCAAGAAGAACGTCACCACTGACTTCATGGGTGACAAGGTGGCCAAGATCCATGTGGGAGAACAGGACTTGAGTAAGATGCAAACCAGAAAGATGAAGGGTTTGAAGGCCAGATACGACCAGGTGGACGAAGCCGAGTTTGACGGAGAGGACTATGAGGTGGAAGAGTCTGAATCCAAGAGACAGAAAACCGAGTAGAATAGCTTCCAAGATGCAGAGAAAAGTAAGAGAATAGAGATAAACTCAAGAAATGAAATAAAATTCAAGAAATTAATTAAAATTGAAAAGTAAAAATCTTAAGGATTGTACAGTTGATCTCTAGGTAAGTTGGTGGAGGATTTTACCAGATGTCCTGCATGCAGCAGCACAACGACTGCGAGATCTCTTCTTGTTCTCCCATACGAGGTAAACAGCGGACCATGTCAGTTTTCAAAGCCCGGAAGTTCGAGACATCTCGTTCTGCCACTCCCCTCTCCTCGAGACGAAGTTTTCCCGACGACTCCACCGATGAGCGCTCGGCAACCCTCACTCCCCCGGGTGTCAACTTCGGTGTAGAGTTGACTAAGAACGACAAGTACTGTGTTTCCAGACTTCCCTCGTTGCCGCCTATTCTCAGAGACATTGATGCCGAAAACATGGACGGAAGCGATAGTGCTGACTTATTGAACGGATACTCCGATAATATCACCAAGTGTGCCTTGGTTATAAGCGAGAAAGCCATCAACGTTTGGCCCTACGACTCCACAGACGAAACACCGCTTACTTTCGAGTTCCCCATAGAGCGGGGCCTGGAGGACCACATGCAATTGGCAATCCTCACGCCTCCTGCTCCTGGAACCATGTTGGATCCGGGATTGGCTATTATTGATGCCATTACTGGCCAGGTGAAATTTTACGAAAGCGTGCAACATGCTCCTGCGTTGGGAATTATAAAAAGCACGCTTATTGAAACTGTCATTCAAATGCTGGTTGGTCAAGGCGAATACATCACTCTTGCTGAAAATGTTGAACCTGCTGGTATAGTGGTGGCCACCTCATGGAGACGGGTGGTTTTGATTTCTTTGAGAGACTCAAAGGGTGTGCCTAGTTTATCGACATTGGAGCTCACACAGCCTTCCAAATCATCTAGGCTATTCTCCAGCTGGCTTCCGGGTCCCGGTGGCCATCTGTTTTCCGATGAGATTGTGTCCATCAAGTCAGGCAAGATCACAAACCATGGCACTTGTCAGGAAATCTTGGTGCAGGATGCTTCTGGCATTTTCAAAAAGTACTTATACCAATCTTCTTCTACGGGGGCCCCTTTCATAAACCACAAGAGAAGCTTGCTGTACCGGTTGGCATCGTTCTTGGAGAACAATATCGATGCTCTGATTCCAGGCACTGTCCATGACCTCAAATTCTACGATCTTTGGCCTTTGCCACTTCAGGACTCCCCAGAAAACGATGATTTGTTTATGGCATTGGTGGGCGTTCAAAACTCCATGAATGATAGTGATGAGAGAAACTTATTCCTTGTCTCGATGAAAATCAACGATACCGGTGTGTTGGTCTTGGGGTCTCATAACGTTCCCAAACCAAGCAATCCTATGGTGAACTATGCGTCAGCCAAGCCCAAATTGTTTCTTCCCAAACCGGGCAAATCGGCTTTTGTTGTGGTTGGAAACTCGGTGATTTTAACCGACTTAAACAACAACCTCAAGACATCGTCACGCTCGAGTTTCAACTACTACGAGCCAAAATGGCTGGATGTCATCAACTTCAAATCCTCGTTGAACATAATCGGCACTGGTTACGAGGATGAGGCGGACGGGAACAATGCTGCGCTCGTATTCATTACTTCTGGGTATGGCGTGGTGAGAATCGAACGGTTCAACAGCGATTCCGACCAAATCGCAGGCGACGATTTCGATCCAACCGATTCAGTTTCTCTACTTGTGTCTCGTATCCAACAGGCTATCTACTACAGTGACTCTGCGTTGGTCAACTTTGACATTGCTGATACGGGATCGAGCAAGGACGTTGTGATGACAGCAATCAAAGGAGTCATTTCTAGCATTTTGGACTCCTCGTCTCCTCATCTTCCGCCGCTCTTCCCTAGCACTAGAGATTCCTTGAGTGTCAGAATCAAGCTTTTGAAGGAGTTGATTTCCTATACAGAACGCAACTTTGAGATCTATAAAACGGAAGCTTTGCCACTTATTGCGGAGGCCTTAGAGAAATTGGAGGTCTCATCCATCTTGTGGAATTACTTCGATACGGAATCAGGCTCTGCCTCGAAACCCATGCTCAAAGAAGCCATTTCGAAAACCGACTTTGCCAAGAATTGCAACTCCAAAGACTTGGTCCGCTCGTTCTTCAGCCAGGGTGCCAAGGAGATTCTTCCCGTTTGGACCGAGGTCTTGGAAGGCCTCAGAAATGCAGGCACCCCCTCAAAGACCATGGTCAATCTTCTAGTACAGACCTTCCATGACTCGGTGTATCAGATCGAGAAGAGATACCTTTGGCCCGATTCAGAAGACTTTCGCAGGAAATTGTGGATCGAAGACTCCAATGTGATCGTCATTGCAGAGCAAATGTACTCGGACTTTTTCTGTTCCCAAAATGACGAGTTTAAGATTCTCACCACGCTGGAGGACCGGACCAAGTTGCTTCACTTGACAACTGCATTATACTATAGTGTGTGCAAGTTTATCAACTACCAGCAGTTTACCTATGACTCCAAGCTCGAGAACTCGATCAAGTGGTACCTGAACAGGAAATCCAGCTGGATCGATGCGCTTTTGAAAAGAGGCCTTCTAAAAGAAGCACTTTCACTTGCGGAGGAATACTACGATTTTCAGTCTGTTTCTCTTATACTCGAGAGAGAAAGAGGAGAGACTTCTCCCGAGTACATCCAGGACCGGATTGACTACTACATGAATCGGTATGGGTATGAATTTGCAAGCAAGTTGTTTGACTTTTATATTTCTCGGGACAAGCCGCAAAGGTTTCTCGTGGATCTCAAACCTTACAAGCAGCATCTCGAGATGTACTTCCAGAAGAACCAGAAAAAGGCAAACAAGATTTCGTGGGTGCATTACTTGCTAAACGAGGACTTTGAGAAAACAGCCCAAGTGTTGCTCCATTCGTCCATCAGCAAGGACATCGATAGCCAGGAAAACCGGGAGTTCAACTACTCCGTGGCCAAGCTAGCAGCAGTGGCAGCAAACATGAGCCAGTCCGACACCATGAAGCTGTCTGTTCTTGAGGAGTATGCCAGAGAAGCCGAGCAAAACCTCATTGCCATAAGAATCCAGAACAAACACCACCAGGCGGTGGTGCAGTACATGCAGGACCACGAGGCATTGGTGACATTGCCATATTTCATGGAGAACTTCAGCAACAAGGCATTGGGAACTGCAGAGATCGAAAAGGAGATCGAGCCCTTTTTCCATAATTTTGTGGACCAGCGGCCACTTCCCAAAGACCAACTCATCACGTTGCTCACCAGTATTGACCCAAAGGGCCAGTTCGAGGATGTTTTTTCGGATGCCTTGACTGTGGCTGCACTGTCCAAGAACGAGAGCCACTGCAAGAAAGAAGCCACGTTGATCTGGAAAAAGCTTCTATGCATCGATAACTGGAAGCTCATCACTTCCACCAGCGACCACACCGATTCCGTGACCAAGACCAGAGTCAAGGAGACGGTCATGTACAAGACATTGCAGACGTTGAAGAGCTCTGATGTCTTGGGTGCCCTCAAGGAGCTCTTAAAGAGTGCCAAACAAGCCACTGAAACCGACAACACACTCGATGCAAACGTTCAGGAGCTAGTTCTCCATCACAACGTGGACGATTGGATCCGGGCTATTCTTGAAAACGGAGTCTAGCCATCATTAAGTATCTATAATAGTTAAGTATCTTAAGCTCCGGATTATTATGCTTCAGTACCTTTCACCTCCGTACCATCTTCATTTACCTCTTTATTAAGTTTCCTCTTCAGGACCCTCCTCCTTTTCCTCTTGGTGTAGATTCATTCTGACCAAGGTCTCCGGCAATGGGTTTGCTTGGTCATCAGCTCCATTGGAGTACTTGAGAAGCCCCAAGGACGCTAGGGAAATGGAGTTGACCACGTTTTTCCAATTCGAAAGAATAAGTGCCACGCTCTCTGCACCATCAGTCATGAGGTCGAGCTTCTGGCCTATAAGTTCAAGCTGGTCGGCGATCTGGCCGGTAGAGATCTGGATATCCTGTAGGTTTTTGAGCTCCTCGGATTTGGCGGTGATTTTCTGCTGTAGACTGGGTTTCATTGTGCTATCTATAGTATCTGGTTTTACTTTGTAGTTGTAGTTGTAGATGTAGTTGTATTATTACTTGTAGCTTTTTATATTGATTATTGGAGCCGCGCGAAAGCGCGTTTCTGCAGGACAAGTGTTTATCCACATCTCTCTCGATAAACACAAGTAATACACCATGGCCAGATTGTCTATAGGGCTGCAGCATTTCCAGGCCAAAGAAAGAAGGCCCGAGAAAAGGCCGGGGTTGAGCGTGGACAAAGCACAAGTACACGTTTCCGAAAATGCAACTGAACCCTTTGAAAGTGAACGTCTTGAAACTGGCACCGAAACACCAGAAATCCCCGAATCTAGAACATTAGAAACAACTCCACCCATTACAGCAACACTGGAGCCAAGCGACCTTAATCAAGACGCAGCAAAGTATGCGAGCCAGAACCGGATGCTAGCCATGCGAAATTCGGAGTTGGCCATGAAAAATTCAGAGCTCTTGGGTGTGATCGAAGACTTGGAGCTTCAAATCGCTGGTCTCAAGCATGAGCTCGACCAGAAACAAAGTTCTCCAGGTATTCAAATGGACAAGCTCATTTCGATGTTGGAGAATAACCAGAGCCAGGTGCTCAGATACATACAGAGCCATGGAAAGGAGCCCGTGCTCAACGAGAAGAAGTCCTTTGAAAACCTCAGTGGTGTTGTGTCTACCTCCACTCCCAATACACTGAAATCGCCACTTGACGCTTCGCTAGACACATCCAAGTCATTGATCGAAACATCGCATTTGCCAGACCTCAGCTTTAATGCCCGCGCAGAAAGCACTCCCAATACCATACGAGAGCTGTCGGACGAGTCAAGCACCATATCTGCAGATTTGGCAATGCTCGAAGATCGGTCCACGCTAGACAAAACATCAAACAGGTCACTCATCAGAGCAGAAAGCCTCGAGAACATCCTAGACAGTGTTGATTCTGAAATACCTTCCAAGAGACCGGGGCAAAGCCCTCAGCCCCAAGAAGTGGAGCTGGACCCACTAGAGTACTTTGCCAAAAGAAGGGCTTTGGATACTCGTGCACGGACATTCAGAGACCTGAAGTTGCAGCCAGCACGTAGTGTTAAGATCGAGGTCAAGAACGAAAACGACGATTTCCGTGGAGGAAAGCCTGCCGAGAGAAAGGGACCCAAGGATGCCCGGAAACCACTTTCCACAGTCTCGAGCAACGTCCATAAAAAGTCAACCAAGGACTCCTTCGACGGGATCTTTGACTTTGTTGATAAGGCTGAGTTGTTGAAGAACAAGCCCTTCAAACGAGAGAGACTGGCGTAAGTGCGCGGAGCTATCATGGGCGAGGCGAACACCAAACAGATGCTTAGTTAAACACTCATTTTCATTTTGATGGAGCCGTGAGGTTCGTAGCCGGAGATTTGGAAATCTTCGAATTTGAAATCATCAATGGTTTTGATCTCTGCTTTTCTGGATTCCTCTATGACAAGTTTGGGGAACTCTTTGGGTTGGCGCTCGATTTGCGTCTTGAGGGCATCGATATGGTCCAAGTACACATGGGCATCACCCAAAGTATGAATGAACTCTCCACAATCCATGTCCACCACGTGGGCCACCATTTTGGTCAACAACGCGTATGAGGCAATGTTGAACGGCACGCCCAAACCCATGTCACATGATCTCTGGTAGAGAAGACAAGACAATTTGGGCCGTTTTCCCTCGGGAAAACTCACATAGAACTGACAGAACACGTGGCATGGAGGCAAGGCCATTTTGGCAAAGTCCGGAGGGTTCCATGCGCTCATGATGATGCGCCGATCATATGGGTTTGTCTTTAACTTGTGAATGACGTCTTGGAGCTGGTCAAAGCCCTGGCCGTCATAATTGTCATCACACGTCTTGTACTCAGCCCCGAAATGGCGCCATTGGAAGCCATACACAGGCCCCAAGTCCCCGACTCGACGGTCCGTAAGCCCCAACTTGTCCAAGTATTCTCTGGAGCCATTCCCCTCCCAAATCTTGACACCCTTTTCCGAGAGTTTGTTTGCATCCGTGCATCCCTCCACAAACCAAAGAAGTTCATGGATGATGGCCTTGGAAAACACCTTCTTGGTGGTGAGCAAGGGGAACGAGTCATTGGACAAGTCGAACCTCAACTGAGGAGGGCCGAACATTGACTTTGTTCCCGTGCCGGTTCTGTCGGGGCGGAATTCGCCTTCGGTGATGATCTTCTCGCAAAGGTCGAGGTACGCCTGTTCTGCTGGGTTCGCCATTTTGTCAAGTGTATGTTTCGGGTTGGAGAAGGTGTGGAGCGTGTTCAGTACGCGACTCTCCAAGAGACGCGCAGCGGGCCGCGTGGGATCTGAAATGAGCGCACTGAGGATGCAGTGAAAATCGGTCAGTGCAGTTTACCCCAGACCAGAGCCACCGGATGCGAGAACAAGAGAAACCAGCTAAAAAATTCATAGTTACTATGTAAATATTATATCAATAGTTTAGTACATATAATCTATCAATTGTATTATATAAGGTGCAAGTTATCGTCAATTTAACAGTGCAGGCTAAATAGACTGGCATTGGTTGACAACTTTACTGAGGTAAGAGTGCACTTAGTGTCTACACAGTATTAAAGGTCGTATTCATTAACTATAGAATTGAAACGACGCAATCGAAGCACTTACTTCTTTTCACCAAAGACGGCGTCAGAAGCTTGTTGCAAGAAAGACTTGTCTCCGCTTCTGGAGTTGTCTCCAACAGCGTTGTCGAGGGTGTCGGTGACCTTGTCCTTAGCCAACTCGACGGAACCCTTTTGGCTGTCTGGCTTCACGGCAGAGGAGATTTTGTCACTGATGTCTTTACGTCCGGCGTCACTCATTATTAATTGATTTGTTGATGAGAAAAAAAAGAAAAATGGGGGATTCCACTTCTCTTTATATAGGCCACCAACGCAGGCCTCAAATCCACAGTTGGTTGCTATTGCTGCTAGGGTCACTCTCAGGCCGGCCATTGTGCAGTGCGCACCCCATCCTTGCTATGCCCCACTAGGCCCGCTTCGCAACCTAGCAACCTATCATGTGCACCGCCACGCCCATTCTCCCCTTAAACTGTATATGCTGCAGGAACTGTACAGGTTCCATGTTACGAGCCCAGTGACGCCCATTCCTCGGCATTCCATTTAGTCTCGTAAATGTTGTCCTTAAATATTCTTCAATACTGTCCTACCAATACTAACAGTAATAGGACTCCCAATTCTATGACTAACAGTATGATTATTCATAAGTAGTACTATTAATTATAAGTAGTATCTTATTACATGATTGCCACTGCTGTAATTACCAATTTGATTGAGTGATGATTGCTATTAATAAATTGGTTGAGGGCTTGCCTCGTTTCGCAGCAACCAGCAATTGAAAGTAGGTTGGGTGCGGGCTTGGTGCGGGCTTGGTGCGGGTTTGGTGCGGGTTTGGTGCGGGTTTGGTGCGGTGCGGGCTTGGACGTAATGTCTTCATGCCGGCAGGCTGTTTACTTTAGGCCCAAACCTGGCCCTGCATCTCGGCCGATCCAGTCATTCTGCGCCAATGGCGACGGAGTCCCGCCATACGCGCCACACCTTGGTAGCTTCCGCGTCCTTCTATTGGTATTGGGGTCTCACAGCGAGTTTCACTTCCGCTTCAGGTTATTGCTGGGCTGCGTCCAGTGCACAAGTAAAGCAAAAATGGAAGCTCTGTGGTTGCGCGCCTCAGTGCTGCTGCCCTAAATTAAGGTGCCCTAAATTGAGCTGCCCTAAATTGAGCTGCCCTAAATTAAGGTGCCCTAAATTAAGGTGCCCTAAATTGAGCTGCCCTAAATTGAGGTGCCGTTAATTGAGATGTAGCCAGGCGAAATACTTGAACCATTTGGGCTCCACCAACACACACGTGGCTTTGGCCACCTCCACACTGGGCTCCCCTCCGGCTCCCATGGTACTTAAGTTCCCGTCAATCACCACTTTGCGGCCCTTGAGACTGGCGATCTTGGCCTTCAAGATGAGTGTGGAGTTGGGTGGTGCTTGGTTCAAAAAGTCGATATTAAGACTCGCCGTCACGCCTTTCTTGGAGGGGAGCCGTGCAAATCCACACGAACAGAGCCCTTCGTCTAGAATCGTAGCCGTGACTCCATTATGAATGAACCCATCGGAATCGAGGAGCGAGTCTCCAAGGTGGAAAAAGGCCGTGTACTCTCCAGTTTCCTCATTGGAGAACGACACCGGGTCGATCTCAAAGAGCTTGTCTCCATACAAAAGACCCAGGGGCACGTAGTTGTGCCGGTGGTGCACGGGGAACGCATCACTGGTGCGCCGTTTTATATTGGCCTTGTCGCTGTCTAGATATTTGTAGATGTCCGATTGTTCGATCTTTCTGAGGGCTTCTTCGTTGACTGTATAGTTGGGACGAGGCCCCAAGTTGCTTCTTCTCCAATCTGCGGGAAAGAAGGCGAACCCTGCTCCAAATGCTAGAATGGGGGACGTGAATCGGGTGAACCTTCTTAATGACATGGATTAGGGACTTGGCGTGGAGATGATGGTTGAGAATGCGGTCCCGGTAGGATACTCTTAAATAGACTGTTTCAACACTGTTTGATGGTGTTTCATATAGACTAGCAAGACTTTAATTTGAATAGGAGATTTTTGGTTTTCCCGGTTCAATGTGCTTGTTGTATTTGGGTGTGTCCTGTACGGCTAGTCTGATACTTGATGAGTAGCATCGCAGAGGTGTTTTCGATTCGGGCACGTGACTTGTTGGTCCTAAATTTAGCGTAGGCCCTTGAGCTCCATCCCACAGTCTTTCCCCCTCCTCCCCGAAAAAAAGCCAATATTCTTTTAAGGAACTGTAGCTCCGTGTTTCCACCAAAAATTACCCATCGTCCCATCGTAGGTCCCAAAATTCGTCTTGTGGTTAACTTCCATCGTTTGTGGTATAGAGCACTTTCTGCAGTATCACCAGCAGCGCTATCGTAAAACCACAGACCATCTAAGCCCGCAAGATACCCATCACCATCTGGCACGGCCCGCCACAAATGCTTCCCAAGCGTGCAGCCACCAAATCACTCCTCAACAAAGACTTCTCGTCTCTCCGAAAACTGCGACCCTCAGGCGTTGTGCCTGGAAACCTGCTCAATACGCCTATATCCGTCCCTACCATCAACACCATCAACAGCGGGGCTTCATTTATCACCGATACCTTGAACATCGATGAAAAGATCCGCAGCGCAGATATCAAGACATGTTTCTTCTCCTCCATCTCTATCCAAGAGAAAGGTTTGGCCGATGTGCCTTTCTTTACCATTGGCATTCAAGAGGTCAAATACAACGGGTCCCAGATCCAGGCCCGCAACTCGGACTTGATCCTTCTGCTTTCGGCAAACACGGAGTACCTATATTTCACAAAGAGCCTGGTGTACATCGACAAATTGGTGCTCCCCAGGCTGTCCATCAAGTTCTTGTACTTTAGTGACGACAAGTTGAGTGTCCTCTTCATACTACAGAAGAACTTTGGATTCATTCTGGCCCGGTTTTCCGAGGCGGATACTTTACTCTGTGACTTTCTAACAAAGAATAAGAACCACTGGATAGATTCTGCTCCTGTGACGTTGACGTCTGCTGAAATAGAGGGAAGACTCCAAGAGGAAGCCCAAAGGAGAGATACTTCCCACATGTCTTCAGAGAAGCTCATCACCTACAATATGGAACCCGAGAAGGTGGATTCAAGCCCGCCAAACCCCATCAACTTATCCTCGGACTTGTCCTCCAAGGATATCGCAGACCCTTTTAGTAGACTACCCAAGATGGCCAGCCTTAGCCTGCACATACTGTCTCAGGTGCCACGCCAAACACGGTCGGTATCTAAGGCAAACCCCGAAAGAATTTGTTACGATGAAGTCGACGATGATGATGCCGATGATGACTTCAAAGAGTTGAATGAACCCGACTCAGAGCCCATCATAAGAGAAGCCCCCGCAAGCTTTGACCCTCCGCTCAAGTACTCGTTGCACAACGGCAAGAAGTTCATTATATCCTACAACGACTTCAAAACCTTGTACAATAACGACTGGATCAACGATACCTTGATTGACTTTTTTATTGCATACAACATGGACAACGCGGTCCATGAATTAAAGGCAGTGACGGAGAGCGACGTCTACGCATTCAACTCGTTCTTCTTTACCAAGGTCTTCTCCCGAACAGAAGGCCAAGATACCCCGTCATACTACGAGAATGTGCGCAGATGGCTAATGAAGATAGACCTCATGAGCTACAATTCGGTCATCATCCCCATAAACGAAAATTTGCATTGGTACTGTGCTGTGATTAAGAACCTACCCCGGCTTCTAGCGCACGCCAAATCCCAGGGGCTAGCCTCATCTCAGGAATCCTCCGAGGAGCCCAAAAAGAAGAGGGCCTTAGTGGAAGTGAATATAATCGATTCACTCAGGCAACCCCACACAAACATCACAGCCCCATTGAAGAAGGTAATTAAGGAATACTGCCTCGAGAAGCACGGTGTGGAAATCTCCACCGAATTGATTAGGTTCAATTCCGTGGGTGTACCGAGGCAACGGAACTTCAATGATTGCGGTATTCATGTTATCTACAACATACAGAAATGGCTATCGGAGCCGGACAACTGCGAGACTGTCTGGAGAAAACACTCCAAATCTGCTATGCGTTCATACTTCAAGTCATCCGAGAGAAGTGACATGCGGCTGAAATTGATTGCCATTCTTCTCGACCTACATTCCAAACAGGACCTCGAGCAGAGGAGTGATAAGATGAACGAGGATGCTCAAAGTGAAGATGATATTGAGGAGATATCATACTTATTGTCCAAACCAGCAAATGAGGAATCCGAACGCAGAGACGAGATAGGTGCTGAGAATAAGGATTCTGCGCAGCCTTCAAAGGATCCACAAATCTTGACGGAACCGGAAATTTCGAGGGGACCAGAACATTCGAAGGAGGCGGAGATTATTTCGAAGAATTCAGAGGTTTCGAAAGAGACAGAGGTTTCAAAGGCGACAGAAATTTCAAAGGAGGCTGAAAATGTCTCAATGGATTTATCAATTTCAGAAGAGCCGGAGGTTTCAAAAGAAGCCGAAATTTCAAAGGAATCAGAGTTTCCAAAAAATCTAGAGCTCTCCAAGGGTTCAAAAGAACCAGACTTTTTTTCAATGGAGTCTGACATGATTTTAAGGGAACCCAATACCCCTTACGAGTCCCCCAGGAGACTGAAGTTGCTTTCTGCAGACGAAAGGGATTCAACAAACCTTGAGCTGACAGGAAGTAGCGAGGAAGAGTCAGATGCATCAAATGAATTAAGTATCACGACCAAACCGATCAAGAGCTTCACAGCTCGCATGGAAGAGGTCGAAAAACCGCATAAACGAACATTAGATCCAAGAATCCTTGAAAAAGAAGACTTTGCATTTTTAAGAAAGGATGACCCCGTGAGCAGTCTTGGACTCATGGTTGTGGAGCATCCCCAGATCCGCAAGCTTTGCAACAAAATACATCCCAAGGCCCACACGATCAAATTCTTGAATAAGATGTTTCCAAACCACAACAAGCACTACGACGAGCTCAAGCAAAAGCACATCCATGAGCTCACCAAGAAGTACGATGATTCAAACGTCCTTCCAGAGTTCAAGGCAGTGGAGGCATCATTCGAAGAGCTTCTACAGGAACCAGCAGCACCGATGGACGAGCCTTTTGTGATCCAGGAATCCGAGGACAGCGGAAGCGAATTAAACCGGAGTGTGGGCGATCTAAAGATTTCCGAGGACGAAATGGGTGCTACAGGACAAAGGAGATTCACATTGAGCAATACGCCGGAGGCCACGCGAGTGTTTATGAAGCAAGCCGAGGAGGCGTCACCGTCGAAATTATCAAAATCGTTCCTCTCCCGCAGTGCATCAAGAGACAGTTTTGACGAGAGTTCAAGTGATATAGAGATTTTGGAAGATGATGTGGAGATTCTTCTGGAGGTGTCAGGAAGCGGAATTCGCACCCAAAGTGGAGGCCGGGAAACGAGGGAAAAAAGTCGCATCATAGGCTCTCAGGAAAAAAGCCGACCAAACTCTCAGGAAAAAAGGTTCTTGGGAAAAAGCCACTCCCAGGAAAGCCCCTCGAAAAAAAGCCACTCCCACGAAAGAAGCCTGAAATCACACGAAAAAAGTTTCCTGAGCCCAGCACTAAAATCATACCCGGATATCGAAGACGATGCAGTTGTCACCATAGAAGAAGAAAATAGCGGCGGGCACAGGAATTTCAATTGGGACACTGAACAGGTGAAGGCGATCAAAAGAAGACGCATAGGCCATTCTTCCGTGGCCAGAAGGCACCTTCCTCCATTCTAGTCGCACCCTGTGTGCACGCGAACTCATGCCAGCTACACCTCATTCTAACACCTACAAACACATCCACCTCTCATACACACATACACATTTGGATCCGCCCCCACATTTCCATCCACATTTCTACACGTGTTTTTTTTTTTTGCCCTAGACACACCCCGCTAGCCTATATATTTCCCAAAAAACACACTTTTTCATACGACTGGTCTGCTAGAACCGGCTACTTAGAATTATCTCCATACACTTGCCTACGCCATGAGTACCACAGACGTGCCGCCCCCCGTTCCGCCCAAATCTCCAAGTTTAGAGACCCCAATTTCGGCGCCCGAGGCCCAAGGTTCGGTTCCAGAGGCCCAAAGCTCAATTGACTTGGCACTTTCCGACCAATCCAAGCCCAATTCTACCCTGTCTTCGCCTAGAGGAATACCTCCGGCTCTACCCGCCCGTCAGGCGTCTCTGCTTGCTCCCACATACAAAATGGACTCTCCATTGTCCCTTATCCTCGTGTATAGACAGGGGGAGATGCTTGAAACACTAGAAATGGCCACTCCGGTCGGGGCTTTGGCCAATTTGAAGGTCGACATCAAGGCAAAGCTTGCGGAACTGTTGGCTGGAGAAGACAAGTGGGCTCCTCTGGAGGAGTTCTGGGTGGAGATGGCCTCCAATTATTCCAACAAGTACATTCGGGGCCAAGACTTGTCTATTTTTGAGAAAAGGCTTCTCAACGGCGTACCGGAGCAGATCCGGGCTGTACTTTACCTTAAGGTATTGAACGTCCGGTCGATTCTAGACCCCAAAAACTATCAGTCTCTATTGAGGAAAACAAGGTCCACGAGCTATGATGATTTGGGCGTGAGCAAGAGCTCTATGACTGCTCAATCTGATGTTTTACAGGTGTTTGAAGTATGTGCAAAAGAGAGCTCTTCTGTAACATTACACCTCTTGAATGAGTCCAAGCTCCAGTTTATTATGGGCCTCTCGCAACACTTGCAAGAGGTCACCAGTTTGAACACTCAGGAACACCTCGCTTTGCTTTTCAAAATCGACGCCTTATTCCAAACTGCCTCTTGGGACGAATACTACTACAAGGCCACGCATGGGCTAGAGGAACTGGTGCCGCTGGTTTTCGCTCATTTGAAAGAAAACGAGGTGGACGCTGCGGATATCTTCAAAAACGTCACTGACAACTTGTTCCTGAACTTACCTGCCCAACAAACATTCTCGCTTGCGATCGTGAACTTTTTTGTTTTTGAGGGGTTGGACTACCTTCTTCGACTTGCTATTTCCTTGGTCAACCAAGAATCAGCCAAGATATTGAGCTTGGAGGGAACTCAACTCCACAACTTCCTCAAGTCGCAGGAATTCTTACAGTGTGTTGACCACAGCACAGTGGAACAATCGATGGCTGTGGATTTTGCCATCATAAAATACGAGAACAAGTTCAGGTTGGCCTGCTCAAACTCTTGCTCGGGAAACGATAATGAACTCTGTAATCTCAAGGAGGCCAACTTTGAACTACAAGCCAAATTATCGGAGATGAAAAGCAAGATCGCCACGTTGGAGAAAGTCCATGCCGAGGTGCAGCAGGATAATAAGGACTACAACAAGAAACTCGTGGACTCGACAGCAGAGAAGGAGAAACTCGTGGGCAAGAAACGCGAGTTGGAGGAGAAGTACTCACAGCTCACCATGAACGCAAACCTCACCAACACCATCAAGGCCAACCACGACATTTCCACGGCCAATTCAGAGCTCTCGGCACAACTCCAGGAGCTCAGGGCGAGGGTGGAGAAGAAGAGGGAAAAACAAAAGAAAAGAGGTAGCATAGTGGGATGAATACATGACGTTAGCTCTTTCGCAGGTTATTTTGCAATCTCAATCTCAGCCGCACCTTTGCTGCATGACCATCACCTCACTGCAAACCAGTACGTTTTCTACCAAATACTTGATATGAGCAGACAATGAAAGGAATATGAAAAGACAATATTACGGTATTTTAAACAGTAGATAGTAGATTAATCGAAGATGAACAAAAAAAATGGAGCAATTACCTGGAAGTCTAGTTGAAAGCAGCCAAGGCCTTTTCTGCAGTTTCAGTAGCAGAAGCTGGGTTCACTCCGGTCACCAACTTCCCATCGGTCACCGTAAAAGAAGCCCATGGGTCTTGTGGCTCAATATAGTTGGCTCCTGCATGTAACGACCCTTCCTTGGGGGTCTTCAAGTTCCTGGCCTTCATGATGTGGTCGACCAGGAGCAACTTTTCTCCGTCGTCGGTGAAGCCAGTCATTTTCTTACCTTTAATAAAATACTCCCCGTTTTCGGTTTTGATATTTTCAAAGATAGCAGGGCCATGGCAAACGGCTGCAACAACACCACCTTTCTTGGCAATAGCCAAGATGTGCTTGTGCAAGTCCTTAGCGGCGGGAAAGTCAAAAATGGCCCCGTGTCCACCAGCAGCAAAGAAAATATCGCATTCTTCAGAATTCACATCCGAAGCCTTTTGGATATTTTTGGTGGCCTTGATAAAGGGGTGCGTCTCATCATTGGCAATCACCAGAGCAGCTGCGAAAGCACCCACCAACGAGTGTTCGTCCCAGCCAAAAGTCCCAGCCAAAAGTCCCAGTTTCAGAGACCAAGGTCACGTCGGCTCCACCATCAACAAGTGTTTTCCATGGGTGGTAGGCTTCATCAAAAACAGACCCCGGTCTTGGCCCCGTCATCGTAGAAAGATCCATAGTAGCTGGAGAGTGCAAGTAAGACTTTGACCATTGTAGAATTAGCAGTGGTGGTAGTAGTAGAAGAAGTAGAAGTGGTAGTAGAAGTGGTAGTTGTTGTTGTAAATAATTATAAATTTACAGGAGCGGATTGCTGCTTTATATACTCCGTTTTGTGGCTGCAGGGTGGCGCAAGTGTATTTCCACTCTACAGTTGTGTGGGGCTGTAAATCGTGGAGACTGACATCCGCACTGCTCATGTAATGGTGGAAGTTTAGCTCCGCACAAGGTGCACCTGCTGAGAACAGGACCAAGTGCTCGTGTCAAAATAATACGCAAGGCTGCAGATAAGGTCCAGTCTCCATCTGTAGTCTGGTCTCTATCTGCAGGACAGACGCTAACACAGTACACCCCTACGGCTCTGTATACACTGCCACGTGCCTTGGAATGCTTAATAGTGCCAAAAGGCCAAAAGACAAAATGCCAAATTTCCATAATTTTAATATTCCAAAATCTCAGAGTGCAAAAATGATTTTTTTGCTGGGGACTTTGCTGGGGACTGTGAGTGGAGCCATATGCGCATTAACTGGCAAGCCGCAATCCCACGCACCTTGATGCTCACCTTAGGCACTTTATAGTCTACTCCCTCTAATTAATTCAAACACCACCAAAATGCCTCAGGAACATGTTGGCATAGTAGGTGCCGGGCTCGTGGGATGCCTTGCCGCATTGGCGTTTTCGAAAAAAGGGTTCCAGGTGAGCCTTTTCGATATGAGAGAAGACCCTCGGGCCGAAACCGCCGTCAAGTCGTTACGGTCCATCAATTTGGCCGTCAGTGACCGAGGAATCCGGGCCTTGGAGTATGTGGACCTGGAAATGGCCCAAAGGGTGCTTCATCATGTGATCCCCATGAAGGGCCGCATGATCCATGATTCTACGGGGACGAAGCAGGAGTCCCAGTTGTATGGACTCTTTGGCGAGAGCATCAACTCCATTGACCGCCAGTTCTTGAACAATTGCCTATTGGACGAGTTGGATGCGACGTCAGCAAATCTTTTTTTTAACCATAAGCTCAAGGCAGTGGAGAACATCAAGGGTGACGGTAGACCGGAGCTTGTCTTCACTGATAAGGACGGCGAGACCAGGAGAATGGACTTTGACTACATCATAGGCGCCGACGGATCCCACTCCCAATTCCGTTACCAAATGCAAAAAGGCATGAGGATGGATTTTGCCCAGAAGTACATCGACATGCAGTACATGGAGCTCTCCATTCCGCCTGTGGAGGGAGCAGACGCTGATAGCCGTGAGCGGTTTTCAATCGACCCCAACCACCTCCATATTTGGCCCAGAAAGGACTACATGCTCATAGCGTTGGCCAACCAGGACGGGTCGTTCACCTCCACGTTCTTTAGTCCCTGGAAACTCATTGAGTCCATCAAGTCCAAAACCGAGTTTCTTGCCTTTTTCCGCCAAAGCTTTCCTGACGCTTATGAGCTCATTGGCGAAGAAGGGTTGGCATATGCATTTGAACACCAGCCTCGAGGCTCGTTGATGCAGGTCTCGGTGTCTCCATACACTAGTCCCAACAATAGGGCAATTTTGCTTGGAGACTCTGCACACTCCATGGTGCCGTTTTATGGTCAAGGAATGAACTGCGGTTTCGAGGACGTGCACGTGTTGATGAAGCTCATAGAGGAGAGTACAGTACAAGAAGCCTTTGGCAAGTATACTCAGGAGCGTGAAGACGATCTCAAGGCAATATGCAAGTTGGCCTTGGACAATTACTACGAGATGTCCACCAAGGTCACCAGTCCCTTATACTTGCTCCGCAAAAAGGTGGACTTTTACCTTGGAAAATATGCCAATGGGGTGTTGTTCTCATGGATTCCATTATACTCCATGATCTCTTTTCGGGGAGATATCCGTTACTCTCAAGCGATCGAGATTGAAAAGCGTCAAGCCCGCATCTTGAATCTTATTCAGTACGTGACTATTGGAGGAGTGGGCCTCTTGGGCCTTGCTCGGGTAGCCCAATATTTCCGCCGGAGGTGATCAAGGCACGTTTAATAAAGGCTGGAAATTTTGGTTCAGTTCTACAGTGACCAGTCAAGAGTGAATCGAGAAATCTCCAATGAAGACAGAAAATATTGGTCCTTCCGGTATATCGTGGATTAAACAATATTTCCTTGTTGTTGCGCTCAGTGGATGGTGGTGGGTGCGGCCGATGCAGCACCATCTTTCGCAGTCATGGTGGAAAAACCCGCACAGAAATATCACGAAAAAATTCTTTGAAGGTGAAAAACGAATCGCTCCTTGACCTCCATCCAACTTGTACATAGATAGAACAAACGGAAGCAATAGCTCGCAGCGTGTGAATACCAAACCCAGAAAATCACATTTCGCCGCCTCCCCCGTATATCCCCATCAACATGTTACGCCACTCACTTGCCAGACAAATACGTCCGGTGAATGTCAGACCCATATCCGCCACGCAAACAAGACTATTGAGTGCCAGCCAGGCATGGAACAACGAGAACAAGGGCAAATCGCCATTGGAGGTTTTCTTCCAAACTTTCAAGAGTGAGGTCAAAAAGTCCAACGAGCTCAAGGAGAACATCAAGGCGTTGCAGGATGAGACCGGAAGAGTTGCCGAGAGCGAGGCGTTCAAGCGGGCCAAAGAGGCTTATGACAATGCGCAAAGAGGAAGTTCTGCTGCGGGAAAAGCAGCCAAAAAGACTGCAGAGGCTGTGGGTGAAGTGGCCAACAAGGCATGGGAGTCGCCTGTGGGCAAAGGTGTCAGATATACCGTGAGATCCAGTGCCGAGGTTGCAGACAAGGCGTTCGAGCCTGTGCGGAAGACCCAGGTCTATAAGGACATTGGAAACGTCATTGACGATGGCTCGTCCACTTCATATGGTGGTTTCTTGAGCAAAGAACAGAGAGAAGCGTTGAGAAGAAAGGAACTAGAGAGAAGATTGTCCGACAAGAATGCATGGCGTCCAGTGAAGGAGAACGAGGATGCCGGAGGGGCTTTGGTTTCTACCGAGCACAAGGCCAAAGGCCCTAGTGCTGGAGAGAAATGGGCTGAGTTTAAGTTGAAGAGCCCTGTGGGCCGGTTCATTACGCTCATGAGAGAAAAATGGGACGAGTCGGAGAATGGGTTGATTTCGTTTGTGAGAACCATCATCGAGAAGGTGACGGGCTTCTTCTCCGAGACCGAACAGGCACAGGTTGTCAAGCAGTTCAGAATGATGGACCCCACGTTCAGAATCACGGACTTCACCAAGACCTTGACCAATTACATTGTGCCGGAGTTGTTGGATGCATACATCAAAAACAATGACCAGGTGTTGAAGCAATGGCTCAGCGAGGCTCCTTTCAACGTGTGGCAGGCTAACAACAAGCAGTTCATTCAGCAAGGGTTGTTTTCCGACGGTAGAATCTTGGACATTCGAGGAGTTGACATTGTTACGTGCAAGATGTTGCAGCCCAACGATGTACCTGTGGTTGTTGTGCTGTGCCGTGCTCAGGAGATCCATCTCTACAGAAAGGCCAAGACGGGCGAGGTGGCTGCTGGAACCGAGGACCACATTCAAATGAGCACCTATGCCATGGTGTTCACCAGAATCCCCGAAGAAATGGAAAACGACGTGACCGATGGCTGGAAGGTGATTGAATTTGCTCGCGGTGGCTCCAGACCGTTCCACTGATGTAACCAATAGGTCAACAGTGGATGACACCCTTTTAATAACCACCTCAACTTGAAGATGTTCTAACGAAGATCAAAAACAACTATTTAGTATATAATGAAGACTCCAGATTATCACCACTCCCCAGGCACCCATAATTGGTAGACATTCAATGTAGTAGTGTATGTGTATAGTGTATAGTGTATAGTAAGTGCATATAGGACATGGAGTATTGTAGTGAGTAATTATTAGAAAAAAGTGGTGGAATTACTAAACAGTGGTTAGTATTCTGTAGTGGTCAGTGAGACTGTGCGAGAAAGTGAGAATCAAAACTCGTCAAACCTCACCAAAACTACTCACTCACCTTCTCACCTCGTCAATGTTTCTCACCAGGCCCCAGAGACCCAAAAAACAACAAAATAAAAGACAAAAAAAATACTAAAAATCAAGACAAAAAAAATAAAAGAAAAACGTCAAAAGCAAAACGAAACAAACTCCAAAAAAAAAAAAAGAAAAAAAAAAACAAAGAAAGAAAGCATAAAGAAAAGAATGACTTTACTCGAGTCATTAAATTCAGCTACACATTCAGTGTGTGTCATCATTGAAACAAAGTGTACGAATATCAAGTGTGGTAATCCCATGTGCTATTATTGAGAAACTCATAATACAAAGTGCACTCTGGTGCCATACAGAACGAGGTGCGCTTCATACACGTGACAAGCATAGTAGACAATAATGAAGTAGATATTAATGTAGTAGACGTTAATGGTGTAGTTGTAGTAGATAATACGATATAAGTACTGTCAATATATACAATAATATGACTATATGGAATCGATAAGATAACTTATAGAAGATGTCAATGTGGAAATGATGTTAAAGATAACTTTGCTTGTAAATTCCCGGACCTAGTTAATTTGAATCAAAGAAGAAAAGTTATGCATTGCCAAAGAGAGAGGCATGGAGAAGCACGGCGAGTCCCAAGAGGAGACCAAGAACTATATCGAGGAGTTCTGTGGGGACAAGTCGCTTTCAATTTCAACACAAAAAAAAAAAAAAAGAAACCAGAGGGTATTACAATCAGTAAGTCAGTAGTGGTACTTGGAGTATCAGTAGTAGTTTTAGTATAGTGTGGTGAGTATAATATTGTATAGTTTATAGTAGTAGTCAGTACTCAGTGGTAGTGTAGAGTACTGTACAGTAGCGAGAAAGTAAAGCGACATGCACCTTCTGACACGTTCTGACACGTTCTGACACTTTCTGACACGTTCTGACACTTTCTGACACTTTCTGACACTTTCTGACACTTTCTGACACGTTCTGACACTTTCTGACACTTTCTGACACTTTTCTAATTACAAATCATTTATATATATGGATTGATAAGATACTTAATACAATAAGGTATAGAATAAGATATAATTTATAATTTATATGTAGTCGAATAAGTCATCAAAAAGATTAATATCAGAATGAAGTAATGTTCCAAAGATGGGAATCAACACATGTAAAATGGGAATACTTAGTATTGTAGTAGACATAATAGTGTAGACATAATAGTGTAGACATAATAGTGTAGACATAATAGTGTAGAAATTAATAAGGTTTTAATGTAGACATTTCTAGTCTAGACATTTCTAGTCTAGAAATTAATAGTGTAGACACTTGTAGTGTAGACATGAGGTGTGGACATTTCTGGGTAGACATTTCGAGGTAGACATTTCTAGGCAGACACTTTTAATGCAGACACTTTTAATGCAGACATGAAGTGTAGAAATTCTAGTGTAGAAATTCTAGTGTAGACGGTAGAAGTGTAGATAAAAGCGACCTGTGGTCCCTCACGTGCAGTCTACAGTACTCAGTATAGTGTGCGTCTACAGTCCTCAGCACCTGAGACCAGAGTGACAATTACACGAGAGTTGTGAAAAACCATAAGATTTTTGAATTGCAAATAATTTATTTTGGTAAGGTTAAGCATTGATCACGTGTTTAGGTGATCAGGTGATCAGTTGCAGGTGGTCAGTGGTCAGTGGTCAGTGGGCAGTGGTCAGGTGAAAGGCCAATGGTCTGGGTCTGGGTCGCACATCAATCAGACAAATTAAGCCCAAGGGCTTTCTGCCGATCCGCCTGCATACACCGCCGCGGCTTTGATTGAGCAAAAAAAACACGCACCTCTTACCACCTACTCACTGCAAGATTAAACATGTCGGAGGAATTTGCAACCAAGGAAGAGCAGGAAACCATTTTTGGCCGCTTGAAGCAGAACCCGGCAAACCAGACATGCTTTGACTGCTCCAACAAAAACCCCACGTGGACGTCGGTTCCCTTTGGCATCATGCTTTGCTTGGAGTGTTCGGCCGTGCACCGGAACTTGGGAGTCCACATTACATTTGTCAAGTCGCTGAATTTGGACCAGTGGCGAAGAATCCAGTTGAGAAACTTCAAGTTTGGCGGCAACCTGGTGGCCAAGGAGTTTTTCCAGAAGAATGGTGGCTCGCAGTATGTCAGTGGGAAGGCTGATCCCAACGCAAAGTACACCAGCCCTGCCGCCAAGAAATACAAGGAGAAGTTGCTGAAAACGGCGCAGCAGGATGCTCTCAAACATCCGGATGTGGTGACTCTTGAAGACAATCTGGACTCCATGAGTTTGGTTGGCGGCAGTGGCTCCAATGCTGCTTCCACCGATGATTTCTTCTCCAACTGGACTAAACCTGCCGTTGAAACTGTCTCCCCATTAAGCCTGAGAGGAAACACCCCTGGTTTGGGCGACGACGTCTCCGTGGCTCCCAAAAAGACCCCTGCTCCTCGTGCCTCGGCCATCAGAGCCAACAGAACACCGGCTGCTACTGGCAAATCGTCTATCTTGTCATCCAAGGGTAATGCACCCAAGACCACGCGTGCCAGAAGAGTGAACAAGGCAGAGGAGATTGATTTCGATGAAATCGAGAAGAAGGCCAAGCAAGAGGCTGAGGAGGCCAAGTTGTTGGGCTACAAGCCAAATGAGGAGCTGTCTTTAAACAAGCCTGCTGCTCCCAAGGCAACACCATTGTCATTGGGCTCGAGCACCTCAGACAAGCCAGCCAGCACTCCAGCCCCAAGCATCAACTCTCAGGTTCATGACACAACGGTGAAGATCCAGAAGTTGGGCTTCGGAATGGTCAACGGTGCCAACACCACCGAACCAAGCAAAAAGGCTTACAAGGAGGTGCAGTATACTGGAAATGTGGCCAACAAGTATGGAACACAAAAGGGTATTTCTTCGGACGAGTTCTTTGGCAGAGGGCCCCAATTCGACGAGACCGCCAAGAGCGAGGCCCATCAGAAACTCCTGGCATTCAATGGAGCACAATCCATCTCGTCCAGCTCTTACTTTGGGGAAGATGAGGAACAGCAGAACGGAGGCTCGGGGTCTCACGGCCATGTTGGAGGAGGGTTATCTGGCTTGGAGTCTACGGCCCGAGACATTGCATCCCGGTTTAGCGGCAATGCCAACCAGGATTTGGATGTGTTGAAGGACGCATTAGAGGAGGGAGCTACGAAGCTTGGCGGTTACTTGAGAGACTTCTTGCGTTAGGGCGACGTTTATACCAATACACATAATAACAGTAGAAAGCGCGGCCATGCTCGGAACACCTGGCAGCGGAGTTCCATACATGTTAGGGCAACGAACCGAAATGACCATCCCCAGAAACCCAAAACCTATAAACACAAAAAGAATTGAATTTCATACCAACGGCCCGATTCACTTTAATAATAAACAAATTCTGACAGTGAAACTCTTGGCCGTGGGGATAAATTTGCGCACGTGATACAAGGGCATAAGGTGCTCGCAGCGAACTAAAAACAAAATAAGAATCTCAGTTGCGCCAGCCTCGGTAATGCATGATAAATGTTTGGGATAATAATACTACATCATGAAGAATACATGCGTGAATAGATAATCTGTACATAAGCCAAGATCCCCAAGAAAGACCCTCACCAATGGTCACGGGCCAGCAAATCACGGATATCAAGGGTAATGTGTAAGTGAGGAATTTAGCGAGATGCATCTGTCATGCGCCGTTCAGAAAAGTGCTGTTCAGGAATCCACTCCACGTTCTCGCCCCACAATTCTTGGCACTTCCAAAAGCGGGTCATATTATTTTTTCCAAAAAGGACATGTCCCTATATTCGAGGCGGATCCCTTTTAGGAACGAGCCAGGAATGCTTACAGGCTACGTCAGCGAGGTTGCTTGTTATGGAAAGGTGCAGCACCCTCAGCTTTGATATGAGCTCACGCGTCGGCCTATGTGCACGCCGCTGGCGTATACTTGCTTGTTGAAGATCTCCATGCTAAGTATACACACAAAATGGGGGTCTAAGAGCAGCTGGAGAAGACCACAGATGATTCCAAGAATCTCGAGATGTAAGTAAAAATTTTCCCCAGCTCCAATGAGTGAAAGAAACGCGCCCCTGGGGCGCCGGGATAATTCTCGGGGAAACTCCACATTGGTTAAGGACCAACGCTAATGCCCCGCGACCAGTGCTACTAACCAATGCGGCCCATGCCATTTAAAACAATAGAAATTCGAAACCTCTCCGCTCTTCTAGGACATGGCTCCTGTATGGCTCATGCATGGCTGATGTGGAGTAGTTTGCTCGAGGAGGGGGTCTGTCCCTAGACTTTCTCCATATATAAAGAGGGGCCTGCTGCACTTTTCGCAGATGCTTCTATAAAATCATGTCTGATTCAAATACAAATTTACATGACCTCAAGGGCGATTCGTCGTCTTCGGTGTCCTGTGATAAACAATATGATGACCGCAATACCGAATTACTCAAGCAAGCTGATGAAAGAGAAGGTGAACACGGCAACATCTTGTCGCAATACTCTGAGAAACAGACCATTCAAATGGGCCGCAATTATGCTCTCAAGCATAAGCTAGACCCTGACCTTTTTGGAAAGGCTGCGGCTGTTGCCCGTTGCCCGGGGGACTTCAATTCCATGAAGTTTTTAACTGAGGAGGAGAAAATCGCTCTTAATACTGAAGCTACCAACAAATGGCACATTCCTCCCAAGTTGGTGGCTGTGATTGCTTTGGGCTCCATGGCTGCTGCTGTGCAGGGAATGGACGAGTCGGTGGTGAACGGAGCAACGCTATTTTACCCCAAGGCCATGGGGGTCCCCGATATGAAGGATGCTGATCTTATCGAGGGCTTGATCAATGGTGCTCCATACCTTTGCTGTGCCATTGTGTGTTGGTCATCTGATTTCTGGAACCGCATGTTGGGGCGGAAATGGGTCATTTTCTGGACCTGTCTCATCTCGGCCATCACTTGTATTTGGCAAGGCTTGGTGAGTTTGAATTGGTACCACTTGTTTATTGCTCGGTTTTGTCTTGGACTTGGTGTGGGGGTGAAATCTGCCACTGTTCCAGCATACGCAGCCGAAACCACTCCTGCCAAGATTAGAGGTTCGTTGGTGATG
>NKZZ01001543.1:0-44081 GCA_002370815.1 Metschnikowia hamakuensis
CACCTCCCGGTGGCCTAGCTGGTTAAGGCACAAGACTGTAATGGAATGGAATCTTGAGATCGGACGTTCGACTCGCCCCTGGGAGATTTTTGTTGCTGTTTATTCCGCTTCTTTCGGGTGTTGTAGTTGCCCTTTGATGTTTAGAGTATAACCGGTCAAGTGAGTGGGCTGCAACCGACTGCAGATAACGAGAGCGGTACTGCAGATAATTGCAAATATGGCAGACAAGACACTCGCGCATATACCCTGGGACAACCGTAAAGCCGTAGAACATTTTACTAGTTACTCTTTGATGCAGATACAGCCAGAATAGAAAAATCTGTAGTGCAGAATGAGCTTTTTACTATCACATATTTTGTTAAAAGAAGAGTGCTATAGTTCATGGAAGTGTATTGTCTAGTAGCATACTATAAGTAGTGTATATACCATAAAGTTAGGTTTTACTACCGTTTCCATTAACTGAATGTCTTATGCTGCACATTTTTTTTAATATGTTTGCATATTTGTGGTTGCGGAACTAAAATTATAAGAGCCTGACTAGGCCAAAAAAAGTCAATGGGTAGGTGTTGCTGAGTAAATTTCGGAGACTCGAGAGTCACCCTAAAAAAACCACCAGTTTGCTGCCAACGGTCTGGCATATGGAACCTACATACAGGAAAAACCACCATAGTTTTTTTGTTTAGGGCTTGGCCTTTGTTTTTTTCTGTACTTGATGTCTCCACTATGGCCACTATGGCCTTGTAAAACTACAGCATGAGCCGTACTCAAGTGGCCCAAAGTCATGGTGTCCTGTAAACAACCGTGTTTCGTGGTGTACACAAGATCATTCTCTACAATTTGTTGAGGACCTTTTTTACTATCACTTTGATTTTGAATGATGTGTGCTCAAATCTGAGCTTATATGGTAAACGCACTACTCCATCAATCTTGTAAATGCACTACTTTCACACCTTATTCTAAAAGTGAATTTAGTAATCGATTCCTTAGAAATCTGGTGCTCCGGATGATTTAAAAAAGGATCTGCGTAATTTAGAAATGTATGCTTTTTTGTACTTGATTACGTCACCCTTGAACAGAGTTTTTAGGTGCATTTCCTAATTAGGACAGTTGGATTATCTGGTATGGGCCTGAATTCCAGTTCCGAACCTTGATCGATAAACATGTGCATAGAAAATGATTTAAAAAATGTTCCAGACTTTAGCTTTACAGTTAAATCTTCCTTGAACTTTTGCTTTACCATTCTGATCATGAGTCACGTGACCAGTTTATTCAGAGGCCATTTCGAGGCCAATTCAGGGGAAATACACCTCTAGGATCATGCACAATGTCTTGCTCGTCTTTTCAAATCAATTCAGTCTTTATTTCAGTATATTGTAGACAAACTAAGGCCTAGATCACCAATCCACCTCAACCTGACTACCCATGGTTACGAAAAATGGTTCGTATACATGTCTTGAGTGACAGCTATAAACAGCTTTAGACAGAAAAGCACGTGTCCTTCATATATAGTATCTTGAACCTCATGTTTCTTCTCTTCACGAGACAGTTTCTGCATATTAAGCCTCTTCCTGCACAGTGTCCGCCGCAGCCAACGCCTTGAGCCGCTTCTTCAAGAGTTTCTGTGGGTTGATGGCAAAAAACGACTTTTCGTCAATCACCGTGCTCTCCTCACGTGACGTTTCCACCTCCTCACGTGCCACAACGATACACCGCCGTACCGACCGAACCAATTGCTCGTAGACGCTGCGCCCACCGGCCACATCCGTGCCTCCCTTGGTTCCATTCTCGTCACATCCATACTTAATCTTCAAGTACCGCTCCGTGACTTTCCGGTTGGTGTCGTATAACGCCGCCATGGCGATCTGCGGCGGCGTGAAGAGGAACGGCACATCCAGGAGAAGTGCATGTTCATTGAGCCACCGTTTCCCGGCATCGTAGAGCTTTCCGAGGGTGTCGATGTTCACATCGTACATGACTGGCTCCGGCCAGAGAAGCACCTCCTGCATATCGAGGAAGAAGCCGTATAGAGGCCGGAATGGGTGGTGCACCAAAAGGGTAAACTTGAGCGCCTGTAAAACCACAAACTCTAGGTCCAAAATATCTTCGGGTTTGGTTTTGGGTAATCGGGCTGCAAATGATTCGATCGACACGAAAAAGTTCTCTGACTTTGCTGATAAGAACACGACTGCATATAGCACGTTCTTCGGCCGGTACTCCATTACCGAATGAACCAAGTAGAATCGCCGGAGAAATTGCACCGCCGTGGCTTTAACTTGGGTCGGCATGTTAAAATGGGCACAGATCTGCACGGCTTGCTGGCCGAAAAATCGTACAAACTTCTGCTCCTCCTCGTACGTTATAAGCTCCGGTTCCTGGGGCGGGCTGGAATTCCCTAAAAGGTCATATTTTTCCGGGGCTTCAGCCACCATCGCCTCGAGCGTCTGCTGGAACCGCTCGCGTGCCTTTTCAGCGCCCTCGGCATTGGTTTTCCGTTTTCGGCTTTCGAGCTCAGCACTACTAAATGACCATACTTCGTACTGGCTGGATCGGCGGTAAAGATCATCGGCCGAGATGTTCTTGGGCTTTTTCGGCCCCGAATCTTCGGCCTCTTCGGGCGTTTTATCCAGTATAGCTTGTTCGGTGTTGGGTTCGGTTCCAGTGGGGTGAGAAACAGATGGATTAGGATCTGTTTCAGGACTGTTTGAAAGCTGTTTCAGGTTTGTTTCATCTTTGACGAGGTCCTGCAGCGGCTGGACCACTGGGCCGGTAGCATCGCCAGAAGGTGTGGCATGATCCATTGTGGAGTGGAGTAGTCTCAGTTACAACTGATAGTCTAGACAAACACCCGTACACCAGTAGTCTTTAAAAAGCCCGTACACCAAGAAGACAAATTCATAGTTAGTTTATAGTTAGAAATAAACATATATAACCCGGACAAAAGGTAGTACGAACATGTACGGCAGCGTCTCAGATACGCGATGAAACGCATGATAGCACCTACAGCACTTTATTAAATGTAAAATTAATACAAATACGTCACTTGAATTCCCGTTCCAGGCGTTTCTAGATACAGACACGTGAGCGCCGTCACATGATTCCCCACACATCCTCACATCCATGGCAGAACTTGGAACAAGCCACAGATGCCGACAATGGGTAATCAGACAAACCGATTTTATCGTCCACATATTCATCAGCAAAAGTATCCTGGCCACGGGCCATGGCTCCCACGAAAACACAAATACTCTCATCGTCGTCCAACTCAGCGACGTAGTCCTGCACCCGGCGGATCTTGGCATCGAACGACAACGTCACCTTGCGGCATTTTGTGGGTAAATGGTCCAGGATAGGGTTCTTAATCACCTTCAACAATTTCTCCTCCGAATTGACCGACCGGATTGACAACTTATGCAATAGTTGAACCATCAAGCCGGAAAAACGTTTGAATGTCCTTGGAATTCTCACACTAGGATTGACCTCAATCAACACGCCTCTCGCCGTATGTATGAAAACCTGCAATTTGCCTGCCTTATTGATGGGCGAGTCCAAAAGCGTCAAGAGACATTGATGTGTGATGTCGGGCCGGGCCTCGGCAATATCGCGGCCCATCTTCCGCAACAAGCCCTGGTGATCGTCACAGTTCAAAAGGGCATATTTATCACCACCACCACCGCCGCCGCCGACCNTCAAAAGGGCATATTTATCACCACCACCACCGCCGCCGCCGACCTTGTGTGTCTCCAAACATGCCTGTGAAAGCACCACGATCATGCGCTGAGTATTCTTGTCTCGCGAGGTAAGAGCCTGGGGACGTGTGGGGACAAACGACGCAGGAGGGGCCGAAGGAGCTGCAGTAGAAGATGCTCCTTTGCTGTCTTCCTTCAGAAGAGCCTCTGTCTGCTCAGATTTTATCTTATCATCAGACATGTTGGTTGTGATGGGATGAGTAAAATTCTCATATACTTCAAGTCGCGATGCGCGTGTGAGCGGTCACGTGAGACAATATCTTGTTCACCCCATCTCCACCATACCTTCATGGATTAAACCTTCCATATCAAAACCTTAGTCCAATTGAAAAATCGAAAGTTGCTTGACAAGTTTTCAGAGTAAATCAGCTTCCTTCCAATGTTGGTTTTGCCATAGTGGTAAGTTTATTCGCAGTGATACCCAGTAAATCGCTCATATTTAATCATAGTATTCAACATTTTCATCCATATCATCATATCATCAAATCATCAATCATCAAGTCGTCAAACCATCAAGTCATCAAGTCATCATGTCATCAAAGCATTGTCTGGAGAACTGATAAAATCTTCCATAGTAGTCAATTTTTTAGCAATCACCGTTCCTGCATAAATCAACATTCATCCAGGAAGCTCTAAAGTTTCCGTGCACAGTAATGGAATTTCTTCAATCGATTTTTCTCTCATATCAATATCTTTCATAACAAATACTTTGCTATATGAACAAACATGGCCATTTTTCATATTATCATGTCGCCAGAAATCTGGTCTTTTCATTCCTAGAAATAAAACTTCCATAACCAGAATCCCCACTTTCTATACTAATATTTTAATTGACTCTTTCCGTCCCATGCCACCATCACTATAACAAGTAATCAAGAAGTTAAAACTCACATATATGTAAAGATGACCCTGTTCGTAATGTTTTCAAGCTAGTCTTATCTCTAGTTCATCGGGTCTTGTTATTGGCTTCCAGGCGTCGGAGTCGGTTCAGTCAGTTCTTTACCCAAAACCCAACCCTTGGAGGTACAAAAGCCAAAATCTCTATGGCGCAATAGTTGATTAGTAAAAAAAAAAAGATCAAGAAAATTATCTGAGGGCGAAGGACCCTATTTATGTTCTTCGCGAGAACGCCCCCTAATTCCCCCGATTTGCAGCCACCCGTGCACCGCAACATGTATAAAGACCCCTTGCCCACTGCTCACTTTTGAGGCCAAAATTTTCTTATTATTCTCATTCTCTTCTCTTTAAGCATTCACATTCTCTAATAATTGCTCATTATCTTCCCACTAATTTTTTATCAGACTCTTATTATTTTCTCATTGTTTCATATTATTTGGTCAGCTACATACAGTGCCAATTGTTAAGGTCTGTTTCTTAGCCAAAGAAACATGCAATTTTTACTGGCAAAAACAAATGAGACTTTCTTAGACTTCCTGCTTTGGAGTCCCAGGATTTTTCTTATTGATTATTGATTATACTGAATCCATTAGAGTGACACTGAATCCATTAAAGTGACACTGACTTAATACTGGGGTTTGGGACTATGGATAGACTTTCATACAGATTTTTGATTCAAAAACCTATTCTGTTTCAAAGTTGAAAGCCAGAAGTTTACATTCACATGGTGACTTATTGTCTAGTTTTTCTTGGCTCCGGTCGGTTCTTGTTGGTTCACTCACAGCTCCGGCTATACGAAGTTGGGAAAATTTTGGCCCCGATAACCAAAGTATTCGGATACATGGCTGGATTCAATATAACAAAAATCACTTTTATTGACCATTCGGAATGAGTTTCTGATGTGCTGGTTGTCTGCAGAAAAAACAGTATCCCACGTGACTGTCACGTGCCCACGGCCATGACCGCGTCTACCACTCTACTTACCTAGCCATGTCCGATTCCGACTCTGGCTTCGATGACGATGACGATGAATTACTTCTTGGCCTTCTACATGCTACTCTGACAAAAACACAAGATACTTCTACTCCTGGTCCTCTTCTGGGTCCAGAAAAGACTCATCTACATACAGGAAATGCAAGTTTACCTTCAAATCCATCAAACTCCTTGAACTCGTCAAACAATAATGATTCTGCCATCCTTCGAGCCCAAGGAGAAATATCGATTCTCCGAGCACAGCTCGAGGCAGGCCAAAATGCTCGAAATGAAGAGATACAGAAACTACATAGCAAAATGGATGCGGCCCAGAACTCGTCACGGGAACACATTGCCGCTTTAAAACAGTCGGTGGATAAGCTTGAGGATGAGAAGAAGTTCTTGGCCAATGAAATCCGGTCTTTTTCTGGAACGAAAAGACGCAAGTACTCCAGTGCATCTGCTGTTTCCCAAATTCCTGCATCTGCAGAGATGGAGACCCAAGATACTCCCAGGTTTGTATCTACATCAAAAACAACGGGAAGTAAAACTTCTGTGGATACTGGGAAGTCTATGGCGATGTTGGGCCCGCCCAAGATCCAGGTCACGGACGATTGGTCCCAGCTCTGCCTGCATATATGGAACTACACCATCAACGGTGGAAGTGCATCCAGCTTGGATTTCCTTTCTCGGATCTGCTTGGAAAAACCGCTTTTCCTTCCTTCAGGCAACTTTGAAATTGAAACCAAGACTCCGCTTCTGCAGGCCATCTGGACGGTGTTGTTGGGGTTGAAACAGATGCGGCTCGACGTGATCATAGCACGGTTCTGTCACGTGATCTTCGAGATGGTATCGGGCCTCTTGGAGACCGGCTACTATGCCGGTGTGCCCTTTTTAGTGTCTTTGGTATATGGGAGTATCAACTTTAAGAACTCGGCCGTGACCAAAGACTTGGCAGTGGAGATTGTCCTGCAGGTTTCCACATACCTGCACCAGTTTCTTCACATGTTGCAGGGAGAACAAGAGTTTGGTGATACTAATCTCCCAGAACAGACCCGGCTTCTTCAGCATGCCACGTTGCTCTTTTGCTTTGACTTGTTGGAGAACACGGTTGTTATATGCACGCAGTTTGGCCCTTCGTTCATTGCGGAGATGTGGGCTCAAAACCGCATCCAGCTCGAGTTGATGAAGCAGATTCTCCCAGAGAATACCGAGAGGTTTGTTTCTGCAGCGCAGATTAACTTGGTGTACAATTTCATCGAGGTTCTTTCGGCGTCGATGTCGGAAGGGGAACTATATGGTGGATTTTGCAACCAGCCCAATTCGGACCGGCTGATCATCAAGTCGCTCATCAAGGTGCTTCTCATTGATATCCCAGCCAAAGCCGACTTTTCTTTTTATGGCTTGAACCGCATGATTGGCAATAACCACGACTTCTCGCTCCTTGAACAGGCCATACCCAAAGCAAGGCCGGAAAATTTTGGGCCCGGGCTTGTGATGTTACCGTTCCCAATCCGGCGGCCGGAAGTTTTGGAGAAAGATAAGGTGCACATGCTTTTAGCCCATGAAACGCATCTCCTCACGCTACGCTTGCACATAGTCAAGCTCCTTGAGTGTGTGGTTGTTTCAGGAGGCATGGAATTGTTGAATCTGACGGAGAACATCAAGTCGTTGGTGCGTATAATTGGGTTCGAGCAGAACTTGGTGATCCACCAGCCCCGAGACCCAAAGGTTTACATGAGGGTGGAGATAATTGGGGGCTTGATCCGGATCCTCTACTACATCATCGAGGAGCACAAGAACCTTAACGACTTGATCTTCCCCGAAACGCTTTACGAGGTGTTTGTGATTTTGATGCGCATTGCCTTTTCGTCCGACCTGCTTCTGGTGGAGGCACATGGACTCCTCTCGGAGATCCGGAAAAGAGGGATCACGGAAATCGGTGTTTTCAACCGGGAATGTGAGATGCGAAGCAGGGACGTGGCGCACTTTAATCTCCACGATGCCCGGCCCAATAAGTTTGGGGAGTTGGCCAATATCGAGGGTGATTTCGCCAATGGGTTTGAGTTCCCCTATGACGGAGAAACCGTGGAGATCTCACGTGAGATCTTGGCTGTGTGTGTGAACCACGATGAAGCAGACAATCTTTACTATAACATGACCAGGAGCCAGTGAAGAATTGATGCAAATGGAGCATAAATGGAGCATTAAAGGAGCATAATAGGAGCATAATGAATGGAAATTGAGGCAATCATGGAGTTGAGTACCTTGTACTCATGGACATGTGATTTTCAATCAGCCAAAATACCAACACATCAAGCATCCAAGACGTTAATGAGCTAGATTGAAGATAAATAAAGAATTTCTTGTCAGGACGTGGCTGAGTACCTCCACCAGTCTTTCTATGCCTTTAAATGGTTTGGGGATCGTCACGATACAAGTATTGAGTTTTAAAGTGACTATAATATATGACCAGGAAGGTATTATAGAGTAAGAAAGATCCCGAGCTGGTCTTCCGTATATTCAATGATCAAATTCAGGACCAAGGAATTATACAAACGATGTACTAGTACCAGAGTCGTGTCTCACAGTACTCGGTTGACAGGAACCCGGTCTACAATAGTTCAAATGATGATGTATTAGTTACACAGATTAGGCGGAGTCAGCCTCGGACTTGAAGCCGTTGTGGAATCTTCTGGTCACGTGCTTCAAGTAAGCCATTCTACCGGTACCGGTGGTTCTTCTTCTCTTAGCCTTCAAAGCCCAGTTGTGGGATCTCATCTTAGCAGCGGGGTAGCCACAAGAAGCACACGTCTTCTTTTGGGCGTGGAACGAACGCTTTCCACATCTCTTACATAAAACATGAGACTTGTTGTGTCTCTTTCCCATAGATGGTGTACCCTCTAGACGTTAGTATCAAGAACTTCTTGCAAGCTTCCATATGCACTTCCATGAAACAAATCTCCATCCACTGTATTCAATGACTGACCATTCACTGTATTTGATAAAAGACTATTCACTGTGTTTTATTGATGAATTGTTTTGTGTCCAACAATGAACAGTGTATCTTATTGACGGGTTTACCACAGTTTCTGGAGAATCCCATAGTCTGTGATTCAAAGTTTGATGTAGACATTCAAATGGAGCAGAATGATTTGTTTGGCCCTGGTGATGGATTGGCCATAATCTTGGTTTGGTTTTGGTTTTACATACTACTCATGTTTGCTGATTTGTTTGTAAAGTGAAGTGAATGAAAATTTGAAAGACCTTTGATGGAGTGTGCGGGCGTGGGAAAATTTTGTGCTGCATGCACTCTCGCGCATCACGTGCGCATAGGGCTCCAGCCCTCGACACCTCACTCCCACCGCCCTTCCCCGTGACTGCCCCATTCCGTCACTCTCCTCCACCCTACCTCTCCATTCCACATCAATACTTTCATCCATGTGAGTGTTTTGAAACTACGCTTATATTTTTGTCTGATGCTGGGATATGTTTTCGGAGTTTTGCTAGACTAATGTGACGGTGGTGTACTGAGTAGGGTATATGCAGGACGACAATCAGCAATACTCCACGATAATGAAACACTCTACTGACTGATACCGGTGCTGACACTGATACTGCTACGGATAATGGAGTTGATAGTTTATTGCTCATCAGCAGAGTTTAGTGAGTACGTGTAAGTTATATGTGGACTGGAGCACTGTGCAGGATAAGTGCTTCAGTTGTGGTTGAGTAGTTTTGGTTTTTTTTACTGTGCAGGACAGCCACTCTTTCCAAGCCTTCATTCTTACTCTTGAGCTGCTAGTCGGTATTGTAGACGTTACAAGGGTGTAAATTAGTGGTGTACTCTACTGTGCAGGCCGTCCTGAAATATTTAATTTCTTCACGACTCCCCCGTTTTTAGATAAGTTCTATGACGAAAAAGGATATTATTTACTAATCAAAACATCTGTACACTCTTGAATAGTCTAGAGAAGTTTCCACGGGTTTATCTAGATACTAGTACTGCATATGGGCTAGTATTTAGGAAATGAACTACTTGCCTAAGCGACACAGTCAGATATCTGAACCAGCTGAGACTGTATATAAGACGGTATACTGTAGAGCTTCTAGGTTCTGGAGTCCAACGTTACTAGTTCCGTAGACCGAACTGTGCAGTACTGAACATTTTTGCTTCTAGTTCCGTTGCTTGAAGAACAAACCAGAGAGAAATTGACCGTCCAAGTGGTTCCATATTCGAAGGTCCTGAATTCCGAAAACACCTGATGTTGCTCGAAATTTTATGATCATGGTGGAGTGGTGTAGCGTAGGAGGTAACAGCTAGCCGCTATGCAGTACTTGGGTCAAAAGAGTATCTCAACTGAACTTTCATATCAAACGGGTAGATATTCAGTTGTATGAAAGGAAAAAACCATGTTTTAATTAAAGGAAGGCGGTGTAAGGTTTCATACAGTGTAGACCGTGTAAAATGGCTGAGCCAAGTTAGTTCCGAGGACCGGGCTGGATTCGGCATTTCCGGGGTCTCTAGTTCAGATACAAGTCAATGAGTTCGATTCCCATTCCACTTGAGCTTTCTCGGCAGCCCCAATAATTTTGACCTCCAGAAAATCACATATTGGCCCTTGTTTGGAAGAAGGAATCCCATTTCGAACCGTGGTACTGCATACAGGCCCAAGTGTCCTCCAATCTTCTTCTGCCATTCACTAATCCAATATCCCAAAGTTTCCAGAAAAAATTTTAGTTTTCAGCTCAGGTATTAATGCTGCATATATTTTTATTAAATTGAAAAAACTAGCTCCCGAAGTCCTTTGTATCAGTAGATACTTGGTCATGGGTATTCAAGTCACAAGCCTTTTCCTCCCAACTTTCGAAAAAGGAAGACCCAAAGAAAACAATTGGTGACACTCATTTGTCGTTTCAAATATTAGATTATTCTTCACATATTTGAAATGGCAGATAGTGGCGTAGTGGTGTAGCACTTTGCAAAGTTGGGCCCACTATAATGTCCTGCATATTGCGCTTTCCTTGTCATTACAGTCCCTTAATCCTGTAAAAAACTTTTCATGTACTACTTGAAATGGGTTGAAATTTTGAAGCGGTGTGTAGAGATTTGATAAAGTTTTAGTTTATGCAGACCTAGACAGTTTGGAACAAGAATGTCTGAATGTCCACGGAGATCACGTGACTTGACAAATGTAGTCGAATAAATAATCCCAGATTTCCGGATTCGGCAATAGAACATTCTCAAAATAAGATTTTAAAATATAATCACTTCTAATCAATTTTTTTTAGGGAAAGAAATTGAGTTCAGGGCTCACTTCATTAGAAAAAAAGTGGAATTTCCGGTGGGTGCAAAATCCATGCAAAAACAGTAAAAAAACAAGGTGCAATCCCAAAAATCTAAAACGCCAAAAAAAAAAGAGTAAAAGGCAAATAAAAGATTTAACCGCGCCAAAGCAAATCTGACGCCAAATAAACGAAAACTCAACGTGTGTTTCCGAGGCAAAAGTTCATTGAAGGAAAATAGAGGGGCGCACGACCATTCTGGATTATAGTGTGAAGTGGCTAAAATGTGTACTCAAGAGCATAAATGCACCAAAATTAAATTTAAACACTTGAGTTTAGCATCCTAATTCTGATCGAGCCAATGTATTTTGACACAGGAGGTCTACTGTACTCTAAATTACACTGTTGTACCCCAAATTACACTCACATGCAGTACACTACTTGGGTTGACACAACAGTAATTGAACAAGACCCAAAATTCAGTCCCATCCAGACAATAAGTATTAGGGAAAGAGCAAAAATCAAATGTGAAGAGAACATAAAAAACCAAAATGAAAGACATAAAAAACAATGGATTAATTGGTGGAGCACGCTCACATGCAGTCCCATATAGAGATTATTCATTTAACTGCTGCAAATCTGCAACTTAAGTCTACTAAAGTCTACTAACAACTTCAGAATCATATAATCCTCTACTAAACTCACTCCGCACTATGATCAGGGACATACCTGGCACAGGAACTCCGGTGTCCTGTCAGTCATGTGATGCACAATGTCTACACAATATGTAGCCCGATGCTAATACTTTAAACTCTTTGACCTGTTTTGAGTTAAAAATTCGTAACTCTTTGCGAGTCTAGTATCTAAAAAAAAAGGAGTCTCGTTGTTTTGACATGGTGTGTTTGAACTCACGTGACTGGGAGATCAAACGAATCGGTTCAAGAAGAACAAAAAAATGGATACGTAAATGAACCGCAATGTGAAGGCAGAATTGGTAGTGTTGACCAGGCGATATTGCTCAAATTGCCACAAGGTAAGTATGGAAGGTACTTTTATTGTCAGGGTATTCCAGTTAACTCTTCGAGGAAATTGGTGTTTAATCTTGAGCCTCCAGAGCCCACTTCCATAATCACATCGTTACAGAATCCTCAGGTAATAGCATAGCAGCACAGGATTTTGGGCAACAGGACAAAGGATACCATGAAAGCAGGCGTTCAGTTCCAGGATCTTCATGATCATCTCTGGTGACTTTGAAGAGATAAAACTGCTCCTTAAATCCCCCTAAACTTTTCTTTAAACTTTGCAATAGCTTCCTTTGCTTTTTCATGATAGAATATGCACGGACTGCACACAACACCACATATTCAACCCCAAACTTTATCTTCTCCGCCCCATTCTTAAACCTTAACAGTCTTCACCAGCCAATCTGTGGATAACAGATTTTCTTAGAGAGTGTTTATAATTGACCAATTTCAAACTAAATCACCATGTTTTTGTTCATTTGAATCACATGTCCCTCCTTCACATTTCCTCCAGTCACGTGTCTTGAACGACTAGCCAAAACCAATACCCAATGTTAGACAGAATCTATTTGGACAGAAGCTAATAATTAGCATAGCTTAATATTGGCTTTGCTATCTGAACATTGACTTGAAGAGGTCATATAAATTTTCAGATATCAAAATTTGGATACCCATATCCAGCCTGACAACTCATTTCTCAATACAACAATCACGTGGACACCTATTTCTCAATACCGCAATCACTGGTCACCTGGAGACTTGGAAACTTGGAGGTTGATGCTTAGTATGGGAAGTCGTGCTACACACAAAAAGTAACTAGTGCGAAGCCGAGATCGACATTTCGCGGCGCGTTTCGCGTTGTTTGTTTGGACTCAGCCAAAGCCGCGTCTACCGTGTCCCTGCGTGACCTCTGCTTCACAGAATATCCTCTTCCACTTCTCTTGATACTTCAGCAACTCTTTTAACAAAATCTTCAAAACAAAGAAACTTTCAAAAAGAAGTCTGTTAAGCAACAATCAGCAGCAGCCGAAATGTTTGAGCCCCAATTTCCGCCTTCGTCGCCGCTTCTTGCTGCACCAGAACATAATGACCCGTTTGCATCTCCTCTCCGCAACAAGAACAACACTTTCCAGAAACCCTTCGTCTTCGAAGATTCTCGGGGCAGGGAAAATTACCCCACGCCAAACCCTTCCTCGACTTTAGGTCGGTCCTCCTCGCCCCAAAGACACGAAGACGATTTGGACAATGCTCCACATGAAACACGAGTCTCTGTTCAGGACCTTTCACAGGTTGAGATCCCAAAAAACATCCAGGATAATAAATCCGATGGAGTGTCTATTAATAAAGACTTTAATATCGTCAACCCACATTCGCTGGTGTTGCGTGTGCCTTTGAACAAGTCCCCATTGACTATTGGCCGCAGCTCTCGGTCCTGTGACATTCACATCAACAGAAAAGGAAAAGTGGACAAGAGCGTCTCCCGAATCCACCTTAAAATCACCCACTCCCTGGATTCCATGGCCTTGTCATGTATTGGCTATAACGGATTTGGAATCATTATTCCTCGGGTGTGTCACGTGAACAAGGACCCCGAGAGCTCCGACTCTTGTCCCATTTACCTGCTTCGGGAAACAGGAAAGCCTCTTGTGGCCAACAACGTGTCCAAAACCATCCACTTGGACTACCAGCACACGGAATTCTATGTTTCTCGGGGAGAAACGGTCAAAATGCCCAGGTTTCCCAACGTCTTGGTCCAAATCGGATCTTCGGTCATATTGGTCAACCCAGATGATTGTGACGAAGAATTGACCGATGATGAAATTTCTCAGGATATGGTAACTGAAGTTGAAAAAAAACCAAAGGAAAGTGAAGTTGAAATGAAAGAAAGTCAAGTCGAGAAGAGAGAGAGTCAAGGTGAGAACCAAAAAATTGAAATCGAGACTCCCTTGGCTATGGCTTCTTCCACGCCAAAAACTCCTCTGAAGTTCCGCCACACCATGGAAAAGCCTTCTATTTTTGAAAGCACCCCATCTAAATTCTCCAGAAAGCCTTTGGGCGAAAAGTCATTCAACTTACCTGAAAAACAGGGAAAGAAGAAGATCCAAAAAGAGCGTATGGACAAAGAGGGTTCGGTAGAGGTCCAATCTGCTCCTCCCGTTACCATTGAAAGAAGAGCCCGCAGCGAAGAACCACAGCTTAAAAAAGCCAGAAAAGAAAAGGCCATCCACGATGCCAATGGTAAGTTGATCATTGACCACGAGAGCATCACCGGGCTCCAGAACAGGCTCGAAATCGAGAACATCCTCATTAACCACCTCGCCTTTTCCCGGCTTTCGTCCACCCCGGCTTCGGTCTTGAATACCATTCTGGTGGTGGTCACGGAAATCTCGCTTCCACAACTCAGAGCCATTCTCCACAACATCCCATGCATTGGTGTCATTTATCGACTGGGAAAAGACGCCGCTGGTAAACCCTTAGAGGAGGAGTACTACTACATGCCAGAACACGACCAGGACCCGGAAAGAAACCAGCTTGTATCGCTGATCAAGGGCCATGGCGGTTTGCGGGCATGCAGGAGAACCCATAAGCAGTACTATTGGAAAAAGCCTGCTCCCATCAAGAAGTGATTCTTGAACCTTTGCATATTTCAGATCACTGTACCAACTAGACCAATATATTGTATTGTATTTCCGTTCCTTTTTCCTCGTCTTCTTCGTAGCTTTTAGTACCTTCCATAACATTTCAAAACTTTCAGGCATTTTAGGTGTTCCAAGTTCTCCTTTTCGAGTTTCTCTTCAAAAATGTCTCAGGTTCTAACTTTCATCTTTAAGCCTTTGCTTTCCTCTTCTTGTGAATTTTGGAGTCGGGCTCGATTTTCACAACCGTGGTTTCGAGCAGTCTCTTACTCACATTGATCACCCCATCCAAAGTAACCTCCTGTACATCATGCTCATGCTTCACCACCACTCCGTCTACCTGATTCACTCCATTATCGAGATCGGAGAGATCCGCTGCAAACATAACCAGTTGGGCCCATCCTGCATACCGGCCAAACAAGTCTTGGAGGTGTTTCCTGACCTGGTGGTACGCCTTGGGCGTCTTGGGTCCTTTAAACTTGTAGTCACGTGTAGCTATCTGCATCACATGTGTATCCACAGGCACCACATCGTGCTTATCCAAAGCCATGAGACATATGCAGTCAGCCACCTTGGGCCCCACTCCTTTAAGCTGGAGAAGATAAGCGTGAGTTTCTTCGTAGCTCATTGTGCGGAGCTTATGCAACGTTTCAAGCGTAATTTCTGGCACTCCCTCGTCCACGAACATCGCCGCAGTTTGCTGAATGTATTTGGCCCTGTATCCGAACCCAAGGTCCCGGAGTTTCGCCTCAACTTCAAAAGCCGCAAGTTTTTGGGGCTGTGGAAAGGAAAAATGCTTGGTTCCCTCGAATTCCCCAATGTAATCGCCGAATTCCGTGCACAAGGCATCGCACATCTTAGAGATGCGCTTCACGTTATTATTTGAAGAGCATATGAACAGCACCACCGTTTCCCATGGGTCCTGACGCAACATCCTAATACCAGGGAAAAGTGTGAATGACGTGACTTTTCCACTAGGGCTGTGTTTCTTCTCGATGCTGGTCCAAAACTCGTATAACGATTCCACATCCACGGCAAGATTGAAATAGTCCGTGATAAAGTCGAGCGGGTCCGGATTAGTGCCCACTGCTGGGATATTTGCATAATGAAGCTGCTCCTTATCCTGTTTGAGAAGGATGATTTGGTCTGGAGCAGAGAAACTCCACACATTATTGATATTTTTCCATCGGAACGTCTGGCCACACCTGAGCACTCTGGCGAGCGAAAGCTGGCGGGAAGTAACGGGAATCAGTTTCCATACGAAATCCACAGTCATGAGAATCAAGATCTGGCCTTTATATTTCGGGATTCTTGCTAATTCAAGATGTGCGTTGGATGCAATCTAAAGATGGAGATAGACGTGCAGGCCAGCCAAGACGCGCGATGGGTTTCCAAATGCGGTTAATGATCTGCATCAATTGGCCTTATCATTGAACAGGCATTCATCACCAAAGGAGCAACAACAACAACAACAACAACAAGAAAAGACTCGCGACTTAATCCGGAAAATACGGTCTGCAAACCCAGAAATATAGATCGACCAATGAGGTAGTCAAGGCGAAACAATGATGAAGTATTTCGTTTCATATGCTGTGGTCGCGTTAAATTCGTCTCCAAAGTCTTGTTCATATTAGCAAACAGTGCTGGTGTTCTCGCTATATGTCATCTTCCAGTTTTCATCAAATCAGAAAATTCTTGAAAAGCCGTTTTCTTCTTGTTTTTCATTTCACCTTTTTCATTTCTCATCCTTTGACTGCCTCAAGTTATCGAAATTACAACATTGAAGCCAGATTAGCCCCTTCCTCCTTTTCAGGACTTATCATAAGCCTTACCGTTGTAGTATTTTACTGTTAGTCTCACATCCATAGATTCACATTCATCTCTTCCACCTATGGAAATATGTTTAGCTTTGCCCACCATCTTTAAAATAGATTCTGAAACGAGCAGAGAGCCTTTATCGAAAAATAATTTGGAAAACACAATTTGAATAAAATCCAAAATATAATCACAAACTCATCTGAGTAGATGATCAATTTAGTGAAGAGCCATCATAGAAACAAGTTTAGAAACACAGAATGAAATCAGGTAGAGAGATTAATCGAAAAACATCCGTACATCTCCAAAACAAGCTTCGACTCGACTCTAAAACAATTGTTTATTGCTTTTCACATCTTTTTTGTTTGGTATTGTCACTTGGTGCAATGTGGGAAAAGTGGTTGCAAATCGCACGGGGGTAAAGGGGTGGCTTTATAGTTTTCAGGAGCGGGGAAAAGGTGTCACAAAGGCAAAAACACAAATTGTATAAACTACACGCATTTCACAAAATCACGCAGCTTATAAACCTTTTTTTAAACCTTTTTTTCCTATCTATTGGCTGCAACGCATACTCACAAACCACTGCGAAATACGAAACATCGCTGAGGCCTCTCGCGCGTCATGCTACGTGCACTACCGTCGAATCCCACAATTAAAGGCACGTGAACAGAGGAGGCCCAAGATCAAAGACCAAGACCAAAACATCCCAGAATCATAATATTTCAAGACAATTCTTCCATAAAGTATCAAATTATTTAATACTGGATAGTCAGGTTTGGCATAACGGAACCCCATGGAACAGTGTCCGATCTGCTTCAAGAGCTTCCCCCTCCAATTCCTAGAACGCCATGTCAATACGTGTTTAGATACACATGAAGCGCTGCCGGAGCCGAAAGCAGGAGAAGATGACGTGGTGGAGCTTGAAGAGCTGCCGAGAGCTACATCCACTCAGCATGCAATCCCAAACACCCAATTGAGCCCAAATGCCGAAGGAAGGCGAAGTGAAGCCCCAAGAGAACCGGGAAATGTGTTTGCAGCTCTAGGGCTTAAAAGCAGCCAGAAATCACAGGACAAAACGAAAAAGGCCAGTGCCACTTTGACTAGTATCTTGATAGCTGAAAAAAGGCTCAAGAGGAAGCAAGAGGATCTTGAAAACCGTATCAAGCGGCGCACTTTGGGCCAGTCAGAAACCCAAGCTACCGAGGAACCCCCAACAATTGACTCAAGAAATGACCAAAATAACGAGACAGATCCAAATGGAAGCATTGACTCAAATAGTGTTGATCCTAATGGCATGGACCCGAACGAAATTGACCTGAACGGCAAAAATGACCCCAATGGACCTAGAGAACAGCCAAGTCTCGTATCTGCTCTGAGAAGTACAGGAAGCGAAGCGGCTCAATACTTGCAGTTAAAAAGAGAATCGGAACTTCCTCTCGCGCAAAGGCTTCGACCTCAGTCTTTAGCAGACTACTATGGACAAGAAAAACTCATGGGCCCAAACGGGGTGTTGAGAAACCTCATTCAGTCGCCCAATATCCCATCTTTCATTCTTTGGGGTGTTCCAGGAGTCGGAAAAACGTCCTTGGCTCGGATCGTGGCTAAAACTTCCGACCACAAGTTTCTAGAGCTTTCGGGCGCAGACAGCAACGCCAAAAAACTCAAGGAGGCCTTTGCGCAGGCCCAAAACGAAAAGTCCTTAACGGGGCGCAGAACTATTTTGTTTCTTGACGAAATCCATCGGTTCAACAAGTCTACCCAGGACTTGCTTCTCCCCGTGATTGAAAAGGGCACCGTGGTGGTGATTGGGGCCACCACAGAAAACCCATCGTTTACCCTCAACAATGCCCTTCTCTCACGGATGCACACGTTTGTCATGGATCCGTTATCGGAAGAGGCACTAGTGAAAATCCTCAACCGAGGCCTTCTCTTGCTAAACAAAACAAGAAAGTTTGTTCATCATTTGCACCTTATAGCATTGGACAGAAGTGCAATTGACCACATTTCCAAGCTAAGCTCGGGTGATTCTCGGGTGGCACTCAATATTCTCGAGTCCATAAACGCTTATTTATCTGGGCTCCAGGTGAAGCAATTTGAGGTGGCCGAAAAAGATAAGGAGCGCATCTCTATACCTCAGGGTAAGATTGGCGTCATCCGTGTATCCCAAAAGGACCTACAGCCATTACTCAGCTCCCGAAATTTCCACCAAAAGTACGACCGCCAGGGCGAAAACCACTACGACACTATTAGCGCGTTCCACAAAGCCGTACGGGGCTCCAATATCGATGCAGCCATTTTTTACTTGGTGCGTATGCTAAAAGGTGGAGAAGACCCGTTATTCATAGCTCGGAGAATGATCATCATTGCCAGCGAGGACATTGGGCTCCGGGACTCGTCGTGTTTGCCATTTGCAATAGCGGCCATGGAAGCCATCCAGTTTGTGGGAATGCCCGAAGGGGAGATCGTGCTTGCACACTGTGCAGCGAAATTGGCACGAGCTCCGAAATCGACCAAGTCTTATAGGGCCCTTCGAAAAGCACAAAGTCTTATGTCGGAAAACCCCGAGGCCATGGCCGCTCCCATTCCTCTCCACTTGAGAAATGCTCCCACGGCATTGATGAAGGACCTCGGATATGGACATTCCTACAAATATAATCCTAATTACAAGCATGGAATCGTGAAACAAAACTTTATGCCTGCAGGACTCGAGGATGTGACGTTGGTGGAGGATACCCATTTGGGAACGCAGATTGACTCTGATGTTGATTCGAAGAATTACGATCAGGCAGATAAAGACGAGCTGAGATACAATGCATACAAACGGTGGAAAAAGAGCGAAAGGGCCGATACAGCAGCAAAGCCCAAACTCCCCAAGAAAACGTCTCTGATGCCAATTTTATCCTCCAATGGAGAAAGAACAATGAGCTACGATGAAAACTTGAGCAGAGACGATCAGCCGGAGTTTTTTGATGGTACCGAAACTGATATCCATGGTGTGGCGGATTACGAAATATAAATGGTGAAATTTTGGGGTTTTTTGGTCATCTAGAGTTTTTCTTCTAAGTCATTAAATGGGTATTGGTACTGCTTCTGAGCTTCCGGGGCCATTCGTGAAGGCCAGCTGATGGCCGGTTGTTTCTCTTTCCAAAAGACAACGACTAAACCTGCACAGAGGTACAAGAGCCACACGCCAAAGAAAGCAGCGGAGATATAACACTCCACTAAGACAGACTTTTTGGAGGCCGCAAGAACCTTTTGAAAGACTCCTACCATTTCATTGATGGTGTCCACTTCCGAAGGCGAATAAGAGAGCAAATCCATGAGCTGGTCGTTTTCATGGATCTGCGGGGGATCTATATGGGTATTGTTCTGGATCCAAACAATACCCTTCTTTATGGAATCGATCTTCCTGCCCACAGTGCAGTACACAATGGTTTCAAAGGGTTCGGCGAGGAAGGTGGTGCCAAAAACAGAGAAGATGGTGTCGTTGAGAGAGGTTTGAAATGTGCTTATGGCATCGACTAGTTCTTCCGAGTGGGTGTGCACTCCGCCTAGGAGTTTAGTGTTGATGACCAGGGTCAGGTTATCAACTGCGTCTTGTAAGGAGTTGAGGAAAAACAGGTTGGAAGTGGAGTTGGAAGTGGTATTGGAAGTGGAATTGGAAGTCGAGTTGGAATAGGTGGAATTGGTGAAGTTGAGATTGAAATAGGTGGAATCAACAACATAGGTGGAATTGGGAAAATTGGAACTGGAATAAGTGGAGTTCAAATTGGTGGAATTGAAATAGCTGGTGGGACTGGAACTAGTGGAATTGCTGGATATGGAACCGGTGGAACTGAGATTCCTGGAGATGGTGGAGAGTTGGGATTGCATGCCGCAGATAAGACCATACTGCACAAGTGCAGTGATGACTCCGATTAAAGCCACGCTAAGAACACTCATAAGATTGGACGTGGTCATGAAGGAAATCAACCAGAGACTGCGTGGCTTAAAGTTTCGGACCAAGTACCGCATGACGCCATACTCATGAGTCAGGAGCGCATTTCCAATATCCACCGGTGACTCTCTGAAACTTAGCTCTTTCAATAAGTTGTCCCAGCTTTTGCTTTTGAAATATGAAAGGACGCAGGAGACAAGAACCACAAGAAGCGTCAAGGTGCCTAGGCCTATAGTGGCATAAGTGATGGACTTTTGGAAGTCCGCGAGAGCTCGAGAAACAAGAGTGTCGAAATGTGAACACGAGGAATATGAGGACTTCTTCGTGGCCAATTCTGGAAGCGTGAAGTTGGACGGCACAGAGAAGCTTTGTTCCAACTTGTCGGAGAATTTTGTCAATGGCAAGGTCAAAATATCTGTGATATTGGATAAGACCACGGAGAAGTCGGGGATATCATCGGCCAACGCCTCGATTTTTGTCGTGTAATTGGTCAGAATGTGGATATCGTTGAGGTCTGAAATGGTGAGGTTGAGTTTGTTAAGTGCACTTGAGGCATTGCTGGAATTGGATGAAAAAAGGCTTTTGATGGCATTCACTCCGTCAAGTATGGTATTGATGACCGACGATACCGACGAAAGTGCCTCCTGGAATTTGTCAATAAAACCATTGACTACAGTCTCAACGGCATGCGTGATCTCCTTTAAAATATCGGCAATCAAGTCCAAAATTCCCCTGATGGTTGCAGTCAACAAGCACGTGAATGTGCCAAGGTAAATGTCGATGAAAAAGGCAATGAGGCCTTTGATGATGACCACTACGACCAAAAGCAGAAGGCGGGCCGCATTCCACATTTGGTCGCAGAATCCGCTCACCAAAAGCTCTACCGCTTGGGCAGTTTTGGCAGGCACGTTTTCCATCACGGCCCGGGCCTTCTGCACCTCCTGGCACAAGACCATGGCTGTAGCCCGGTGGGTTCCCAAGGTCGTGGCTAGCGAATGCATGGAGAGATATAAGCGGACGGTACCAAGCATCAAGAAAAGAACATATTGGTTGACGATGCTCTGCGAGAAGATTTCCCATTTGCTAAGGTACTGTCTCATGAAACAAGAGGAAACAAGAGGAAAGAAGAGGAATGAAGAGGAATGAAGAGAAAGGAAGAGGAAAGAGGAGAGTCAGAAGAAAGTTTCTACGAAGATGCAAGTTTGACTTGTTTCATATGATTTAATGATTTGTTTCATATGATTTAATGATTTGTTTCAGATGATTTAATGATTTGTTTCAGAATCCATGTGTTTGTTAATGTGGTACCTTGCAATTGTGCAGTACTAGCGAGGAACCGTTTCAAGATTTGAGATGCGTGCGATTGACCTAATGCGTTACGAGCAGTGTTTCAGACTTTAGCCGCATGGTTTCATATGCACAAAACATGAAACATCATGAAGCGAATCGACAGTCATGAAAAAGACAGTAAAATTTGGAATGGACGCGAAGTCGATAATCAAAAATTGGGCTTGATGAAAATAACAATGAGTGAAAATGTGAGGTCGAGTCTTGGACGCGGTCATGTGACTACTTGAGGAAACTAAAGACTAAAGCGTGAGTCATCAGTATCTGCAGGAAATAGAACAATTGCAGAAAAGATTGACATTATTGAGTTGATTTCCAAGAAACGGATTAACTTATTTGGTTGACTTTCGTGATAGGGAAATTGGTTGGGAGTGGGATGGGGAAAGATTACGAAAAGAATCATAGCCACCTGCACACAGGAGCGCGAATGGCAAACATCAACGATAAACGGGGACAAACTTTTAACCACACCCCACAATGTCTGAACAACCCAAGGAAGAAAAGTCCGACACCCACATAAACCTCAAGGTCAGTGACGGAACCGCGGAGATCTTCTTCAAAATCAAAAAAACCACCCCCATGAAGCGTTTGATGGAGGCGTTCTGCAAGAGACAAGGTAAGACCATGGAGTCGTTGAGATTCTTGATTGACGGAGCACGTGTTTCGCCCGACAATACGCCCGAGGATTTGGACTTGGAGGACGGAGACGTCATCGAGGCCCATAGAGAACAAGTCGGAGGATGTTGAGAGGCTCACATAAGTCTTGGGGTCAAACAAGAGCCATGTGGCTTCGGGCCCAGAGCCGTCTATACATGAGTAATAAAAGTCGACCGATAGATGAGTAAGTATATGTAGGATTCTATAGAGATTACGATGATAAAGTTGCCTAGTTTCAGTGGATGTTTTGTGATTGTTATGGTGATGTGGTGGAATGGGTGATTGTTGTTTGGAAGATGTGCATATGCAGGAAAACACATTCAAGTCGAGATCGGCCCCATCAACACCACACATTACTTTACACACCACTATGCACACCTTGATGCATAAGAACACTAATACAAACTGCCCATAGAAACAAAGTAATTTGATAGATTTCGATGGAGTAGTGTGCAGGATAGTGAGTGGTACACCGGGCATTCCCATGGTAACTATGGAGATTTATTAATTCATCGGTTAATGATTGATTGATTTAGTGATTCAGTGATTTAGTGATTCAGTGATTTCATGATTTATTGATTTATTGTTTTATAGTAATTATGGCCATTATTGATTTCTTGCTTAATGTTATGGTACTCATTTAGTGATTCTATGGTAATTTATAATGGTGTGGTGCGAAGTTATGGGGTGAGAAAGAGATACACAAACAAAAAAGTGTTGATGTCTCAAACCAGCAAAAGGTCTACATTCTTGGAGTGCGGGGTCTTCCCGTGGAAAGCCGTGCGGCGTGGGAAAGTGCGAGAAAAACAACCCGCACTCACCCAAAACCAAGGAACCCCCAAGGAACCAAATCAAGGAACCAAATCAAGGAACCAAATCAAGGAAAGACAAAATGAGGGAAAGAGAATCAAACAATGAAGACAAAAGATTAAACCAACCAAGGAAACCGAACCAACCAGATCAAGAAAAGACCAAACCAAGAAAAGACCAAGGAAACAGGGGACCAATCAATAGACTTGCTACTGCTTATACTGGGAATATTAGGACAAGGACAAAGACTGGGGATTTTAGAACTGGGATAGGAATTGGAATATAAGAAGTAGGACAGGACTTGGAAAACAAGGAGTGAATATAATATGAGATATAATAATAACAAATGTGTATTTAGTACAGAATACAAATATATGTATTTAGTACAGAATATAAATATATGTATTTAGTACAGAATATATATGGGAGTAATATGATATATCGGTCCACGTTAAGGACCGGATGATAAGTATATATGTATATAGAAATGTCTCATAGATATAACAAAATGTGTATGATAAGGAATATAAAGAAGTATAAATCGAATCCTACGATATAGATAAATTAATATATGTTATATGAAAAAGCATATAAGAGATGGACCAAGACTGGGTAATGGACCAGGACCTGCTGATTCACCTGGAACTGGATAAGTGCTCATAACCATAAGCAAAACCATCGAAGACTTTTACTCCACTTTACACTAGACTATGGAGAAAGACGCTTTGGTATTTTATCGTTTTGGACGATGGGAAAGAAGGTCTTTAATCTCCGTTTGTTTAGTTAAACTATGGGTCCATGTTTTTCTGTTAACTGTCTATGTTAGTCTTTTTATTGATAGTTGTCTATTTTTCTGTTAATGTCTATTTTTCTGTTAATGTCTATGGGTCTATGTCTCGAGTTCACCTTAGACGGTGAATACGCTATCAGTTTAGGTCCACTTACCACGAGTATTTTGGACTCTGTGATAAACTATTTGCATTTGGCACTTATATGCCCAGAACGAATTGATTCTTGATCATACTGGGAGGGGGTGAATATCGATTTCTTTTCGTGCTGGTGCCTCGAACTCAATGCTCAAGTGATTGTTATTGAAATGAAAAACGCTTTGTTAAAATGTGGAGCTTTAATTCGTACACCCCGACGTCAACTCCAAGAAACTCGTGACAGATCTGTATTTAAACAAGCGTGGATTTGTGCCTCACTTCAAGGATTTGTGCCTCACTTCAATGGTTTGTCTGGTGCTGCATTGAGACATACTGGTGAAGAAGTATTTGAATCGAAAGACGAATGCTCTAGTCCAGGCCTTGCAAATTATAAATATGAACCCTATAAATTCCCATAATATTCCTATTCCCATAATAATCCTATACTATCTTATGACTATGATATTACTAGATGTTCTTATAATATCCCTATAATATCGCTATAATCTTCCTTTACTCATAATAACAATCCATCGGTGACTATGACAAAGACTTGCGTGGTATACACTTGCTGCCTAAGGTAATTATGATGTAGCTCCGGTATGAGTGAGTGTAATTCTAGGAAGTGATTGGTGTGGATTTGCCGTCACTCCATCAGCAAGGAAACCCAAGGAAACCAAGGTTTAGGATTAAATCTCTTAATTACCAAGTCTAGCGAGTGAAGAGAGAAGAGAAGGAGAGATTCAATGGATTAAGGGAATGGAATAGGAATGGGAATGGGAAGGAGGATGGTGGGAAGAGGGGTGGATCTTACATTTAATATTTACCATTGGTAATTGGTTTACGTATAGCTCAAAGACATCTTCAAGATGATATTATGGATATACGAGCGAGGAAAAGTGACCAAGAGTGACATGTAGAGTGGAGTCTGGAATCACTTATAAGAATAGTAATTATAGTGGCATAGTGTGGGGAGGACAGAGAGTAGAGTTGGGGATATAGCTGGTGAGGCAGAGTGGCTTGACTTAATGATATCCATTGAGGTAATAGGATGATAGAGTATTTTAAACAACATCAGCTTTATATTTACATGGTGTGAATAGAAGCAAATCTCTATTGTTCAATTCTCCTTCTATTGTATACCCACTACTTTCTCTACTCTACTACCTTTTCTATTACTCTCTCTATTACGTTTTCTACTCTACTCCAGTAGTGCTAGATGTTCACGGTATAATTCGTAGTACTAGAAACTATGAACATTCGTCTCTTTCTTCTCTTCTCTTCTCTTTCAAGTAATGTTTAGTTAAAAGAAGTGTGCCCAATAGATAATGTCAATTGATTATTTGAGAGTAGTGTATTGTGTGTACGACAATTATAGGAATGGTGGGCTGATGAGATTTCGCAGTGGAAACAAGAATAGGCTAATATTGACTATACTCTATACTACAGTCTGACTATCAGTTCTAATATCAATATAATAATATAATAATGAATGTATCTTCTTGAGAACTAGTAAATTTAAACCAATATCATTTAATCCAGTTTCTGGTGATGTATTATTAAGATTTAAAAGATCTCTATTAAAGAGATAATTTTATAAAGTCAACTGAAAAATCAGTAACATAACTGCGAACCATACTCTAGTGTAATATTTCTATCTTAGGAATATGTAGTGGTAGTAGTAGAGTTTCTGCGGATGAAGAGTCATGGGTATAATGTCTTTTACATTGTTCGACACTGAGTCTAGCTCACAGTATTAGCCACTGTTTTCTGTTTTCTGTTCGTATTCTGTATTCTGTATTCTGTATTCTGTATTCTGTATTCTGTATTTTATTGGTATGATAATACGGTGGAGTAGAGCTGGTCTTTTTCTACTATTGTGCTTGGTCTTTCTGTTTTCCCATATATACTTTCAGTAGAGACAAAGAAAAGAAGGGTAGAGTCTATGTATACTGGATAAAATTACTGGCCATTCTTCAAAGTCAGAAGACAAAACGCAAAAGACGAAAGAGAGAAATGAGATAGAAGTAGAAATATGGAGATATAGTAGATTGTGAGAATGTTGGGGAAGAAGAGTATCATCGAATTGGAATATGGGAGAGTCTCCGTCCACCAATTCTCCACTCCTATAATCATCGATTCTTCCACCTTTTCTAAGTTTTCTTAAACTCACTCTACCACCTCTACCTATTCTTTAATTCCTTCTCTACTTCTTCCACTTTGTCCTAATTCCTTCTCTACTGATCCAGTCCTTCTACTCCTGCATTTTAGTCTGTCCACTACTAATTCTATTCAATAATTATTTGCAATAGTATGCGAGCACAGGGTTACCCGGGATTACTAGATTAAGTATTTCCTAATAGTGTAAGGTAGGTCTAGTACTGGGTAAATTCTAGTATGGGTGTGAATACAGGTTGAGGTGAAATATACTATATTGACTACACTGACTAGCTTGCAAACTCAAGAAATATTTCATTGATTACATGTGCATTATTGTTCGATCAATCCAGTTAGTGCCCCTTATTAAAATGCCTCTTGGGTAGATTCCTGCATTATATGCTATATTTCTATATATAAACAAAATACTTGCTTATAACGTCCACTACTCTTTCTTAAGTCTTCACATCCATGTTTCTATATTTTATGCTCGTAAATCCAACAATTAATCTGGTGGATCCCAGATTGTAATTACCTATTTGGGTTGCCGGAATATGCTACCTGTAGCAGAACAGATTCATCACCCAGCGACCTGCATACACTAAGATTCGGCAGCTTTAGGCTTGGAGCGTCCGCGACCTTCCGAGGTAATTTTTGACGCCAAGAGGTATTGGAGCAGGTCCTTTTTTGAAGCGCGTGCAGCCTAAATCAAAAGTTTATCTCTTCGGCTGAAGGCCAAGAAATAGCCGTCCAAGCGAATAATCCTCTAAAAAAAAGGAGGGTCACGAAAGCAATCATGTGATACATCAAAGCGGGGTCGTGTCATAACCCAAAAGGTGAGTCAAGTTCGGAAGAATGGAGACAATCACGCTCCGGGCGTCTATGCATGCCGCGCTGATAAGCCGAGTATAAATAGTAGCCCCACCCCAACAAATAATTCTTCCCCCGATACTACTTAATTGAACAACCAGCCGTTGATATCATTTAGCAACCATCGATTATTTCAACCGTCAATTACAACAATCAACCACCTTTGATTGACTACGTTAAACTGACCACTCAACTCCAATCAACTGACAACTCCAATCAACTGACTAAATGTGCAAGACAGCTATTTGCGGGATTTGCCACCACAAGTCGTGGACCGGGTGTGGCAGCCACATTGGTAGCGTGATGGACTCCACCGATAAGGCCGAGTGGTGTAGCTGTGAGCCTTCGGATGACGACACAGACCCTAAGTATCCCCCCAGAGCAGGTACTGGGTTCGCCAAATCGAAGTGAGGCACCAGAGAAAAAATGACCGTTTGGGGGTGACGAATTATGAATTATGGGGTAAGAATATCGATATACGATCGATATATTATGGGATGATATATTTTGGATATGGATTTGGGCAGGAAGTAAGATTTTAATTGAAGAATGCAATTAGGGTGTGTAAGAATGGTGCAAATTAAAGTATTGAGGTGCGTCGGAATGAATACATATCTGAGGCTCCACACTACTATACCATAGTACTATAATGTGCTGGATCAGAACGAAACATTCATTTGGTGGAGCTCTTCATAGTGGTCCTTTAATTGTCTAACAAGAATGAATCGGGTATAAAGTATGAGTGTATAGCTAGTCCCTGTTGGCTGGGTGATTGATAAATAGAACTATAATATTCACTAATACAGAGTCCGTGGCCAGACAATTTTAGTAAAGCAGCAGCAGAACAAATGGAAGATCAGAGGGCCGACGCCGACGCACGTGACCCTTACATAATCTGTCCAGGGTAGTAGCCCCTACCTATAGCCTATAGATTTAGCTCAGCTATTTCTATAGGCAAAATATAAGATCTAGAATATTATTATGAGGTGTTGAATAATTCATAGATAATATTATCATTCCAATATCGGGAACTAATCTTAAGTGCAGGACCATGTCATAAGTTTAGTACCGAAGTGAAGCAAATATAGTACTAAAGTAGAAATTGTCGGACTGTTTAGAGTAAAAAATGCGGTAATAAAAGATTAAATTACAAGGAGACTCAAGAAGAAAAATTTTATATTGGACGAGATGGTGAGTCGGAGAGAGATAACATTAACATGAGAAATCCAAGTTTACTGAGTGTGAGTCTTATGTCATTGTCTGGGTGCAGGCCGTTCGTAGTCCAGTAGTACATTTTGGGGAGACATAAAAATGTCGACTTTTAAATAAAAATTACCCGATTTGGTAATATACGTCTACCTTTTTTTTTTTCTGGAAAAGCATCAACCAGGAGTGATTGATGGACAGTTTACTAGGGTTCACGGTAGATATGGTAGATGCGGAACTGACTGAGTATAGGTGGAGGGTGTCCTGCATGGTGCCCAAAGATAATATACTTTAAACCCGTTCCAATTGGTCTTTTAAGGTTAAACTCATGCTATAGAAAGTTAATCAACAGAGTTTTTCTACCAAAAATTCCACCCAAATACAGTAGAAAGGCAATATGCAGGCCGCACAGAAAAGAACTATACAAGTTTATAATTCTAGCACCCACAGAAGCAAGGATCTCCGGCAAGTCGATAATTACTTCGAGGATAGAGGACGATAATATCATACGATAGAGTGTTGAAGTTGTAGAGAATCTAGCGTAGTGCTATAATAGTACACAGTATAGGTGAACGTTGACTGTAACTCATTTGTCCAGAGAAAAAAAAAAATCAATTACGCTCCTAAAAATGTATAGAAGTTAATGATTGAAAAATAAAAAAAAGGTGGTTTTTTGTTTCTAAGTGAGTCCGATATGTGTGAGGCATAAGTGAGAAAGTATGGGATTGAACAAGAAAAAATTGAAAAAGGGGACAATAGCAACAGACCAAGAGATAGGGACGAGCTTTACCTCATTCCAAAAACCCTCTGCTTAATTCGAGGAAGAGACGATCTGAGGATTGTTTGTTGGGGGTTAGAGTTGCACCCAAACGTGCTATATGCAGTACCACCTTCGGAACATCCAGCAAATTTCCACAAAGTGTTTGAGATTCACCATTAAGCTAAGTTCAATTGGACTTGAGCTTTACACGAGCCCTAAAAATGGGGTGGATTTTTATGCCACGTTTTAAAGGCCCATATAAAGTAAGCGAGCGTCATTTCCCCACTAAACTACACACTCACCCGTCGTCCCCACTCAACACTCTAAGAACTATACACACTATTCGAACCACACCACCCCACTAAAAACAAACAAATCTAGCGCAAAGAATCAAGATTATTAAAAACTCAAAACCTAATCATTACAAACCGTGAAATTCCCAGCTCAAACGGGCAACAATGGAACTCACGGCCGAGGTCACGTGCGGTGGAATTAAGGCGCACGCAGCGTCCAGTGAGCGTCGAAACCCCCCACTCAAATCCCCCGGCCTCGCAGCCTTTTCCTCGTCTCCTTTCTAGCGCGCTCTTTTTATTGCTGACACATCAGCCGTACCCCCACCATTCACGGTCCCCGGCTCCACTAATAAAATTACAAAATTGTAAATGATAAAATTATTGTAAACAGTAAAAAAATTAAGAAATTATTACTACAATTGTAGAATAAAAATTAAATAGTGCTTTGTCTATTTTTACCGTACCAAATGAGTTCTCCAGCAATTCTAGCCCGATATTTTGTATTACTTCTCAGTCCCTCGTTTGTCTCACGTCATTGTTCTACTATTGCTAAATAATAGTCTAACACACCACCACTCGAGACATTGCTCTACTTCTGTCTACTAATAAATTCTACTTAAAATACTACTAAATGGATACTACTAAATACTTAAAAAAATACTACTAATTACAAGATGTTCTTCTTTTGGCTGTCTCTTTTGAATTGTTTTTCTTGTTTCCTTATATCAGTTTCTTTTTTTGGTGGGCCTATTCGTGGGCCTGGGCCGCTCGCACCCACGCTCAAAGTCGCAGCTAAAGTCTCCCGCAGTCTTTTCTTCCACCACCATCAAGATACCGTGACATTTCCATCCCTTAGAGGCCACGTCACCCGAACCGCCGCTTTTATTGCTTCCTGCAATATTCCTTCCCTAGTTTGATCACACGGTTTTTCGTTAGAATTCCTCCTCTGGCTGAATTTCTTCCTTAACCTATAGAGACCTTTGACACGTCTCGGAACATCCCCTCTCCGCTCCGACCAACCGCCACTTCCGGCTATTCGGTCACATGAGTTTTAATTATCCTGATTTCCTTGGCGCCGGGCCGCCCCGCTCCCGCCAGAACTCGCTAGCGCCTAACCAGGGCCTAGGCCTGGACCCCAGAAGCCCGGCCTTCACGCTGTCCCTACCCCCGAGCGACGGCCCGAACAATCTGAAGAATATCAATAATATCAACCCAAATAATGTCAATGTGCCTTTGAATGCTTTGAATGTGCCAGTGCTGACTTTACCGGTCCCCCTTGATCCTAACGGCCAGAACCTGCAGGTGGGTGGTTATGGCCTTAATCACTTCTCCTTCAATGGCTTGTTACTGGATAATTTGCTTCATTTGCAAAAACAAAACACTTCGGGCCCTAGTCCCAAGCTCAACGCTTCGGCCTTTGACCCGTCCAATTATGACCCCGCTACTTATGACTCGGCTTATGACTCCGGCTCTTATGACCCCAATGCCTTGGCTCCTTTCAACCCTACTTTCCTGCTTGAGTATGCCTACAACCCCTCGCAATCTCCTCATAATCTCCCTCCTCCCATTTCCACCTTGCACAACCCAAACCTCCACAAAAGCCCCTTTGGACACCTAGGTGCAGACTCGTTCCACTTGCCCAGGGAACTCCAGGGCGGAATCGGTAACATCTCGTCCCGCCGGCCTTCGTATGCAGCTGAACTGTTTACCCGGAACTCCCCGGGAAGCCCTGGGCCCAAATACGGACCACCTGGTTCGCTGCAGAAACACTCGCTTGCTACTATTGCTGCTGCTAACAATTACGGGCTAAAATCCAAAAAGGAGCTTGGCGGTCTTGGCCAATTGACCGACTCTTTGGATGGGCTTTCGCTTAATGCTAACTTCTCGGACTTTCAGGCCCGCCGTCCCTCCCAATTGGCAGAGTATCAACCCCACTCTACCCACCAGCCTTCTCTGCAAGACTATGGTCCCTATGCAATGGCCCCATCGCCAGTCTCGACCCTTAAAAAACAACCTGCTTCTTTTGAGCAGTCAATAAAGTTGGAAAACGGGCTTATCTTGAGAGATCAGTACATTCTTGCATCTGTCGAGCTCAAGAGCCTTTTCTTGCAGGCCTCAAGGTACTTCCAAGGCGTGGATTTGAGCAAGACCATAGTGGGCAACTTAAATACACTCTTGACCAGCCCAGTGGTGGGTAAACTCATCCATTTCATCAAGAACGCAAACAACCTCACGTTTAACCACAAAATGCTCTGTCTTGTGATAAACAAAAATGGCAAGTTGGATCTCTTGTCATACCCCAGCAACTCCAACATTTACCTCCAAAACGACGACTTGGTGATTGTGGACGGCGACCGAGGCAAGGACTTGGTGATGATCCTCGAGCCTTTGGTGCAGTTGGACATGGCAATTCTCTTCAACTTTCTCAAGAAAATCGAGCATTTGAAGTCTTTGACCATCTTGGACCCCAACCTGGCATCTTCCTCGGTCAAAAACAACCATTTGGGCGGAATCCACTCCACCACCATGGACGCGGCGAAGATCTTGGCCAACCACCATTTATCCAACGAAGACAACGAGTTCATCATTAGTTTACCGACAAAGCAGGTCTTACGGTTTGCAACGCCCAAAGAGGTGCAACGGTTGGGGTCCAAGTTCTTGGAGGAGAAAAAGGCATTCCTTACGTGCCACAACAAGATCAAGGAGCTCAAGCTCGAGAATGACTTAAACTTGATCAATGTGGAGTATCAGTACGACTTTAAAAAGTTAATCTTTTACTACTTTGCGGGCTTCAAGCGCATTGACTTCCGTGGCTTGATCAAGGAGTTGTTCAAGATCTACAAGACCCGGATCTGGCTCTGTGCTGTATTGCCTTCAGATTCGCCCGAGCTCTACACTTGTTTGCCCAAAACAAGCAAGGCCAAGGCCCCGAAAAAAGGCACGGATGGCATTCCCTCGGAGTACCAACTTGGAAATGAACAAATGGCCAAATTCTCGCTCGAGAGCTTTGAGCGCATGCCGCAGCCAAACTACTTCCACCTGAAGAACATGGCCAACTTAGTACAGAACTTGATGCACGACGTCAAGGGCCATTTCTACGGGTTTGGCGTCAAAACTGCACCGGGAGGCTCGGAGCCCGAGCGCCGCAACTCCCATTCCATTGTGCCCAGTTTCGATCCGTTCGGAGACGACCGGACGCTTGAATAAGTCGCTGGACTCCCGCTGAAACCACCGACATTTATAGACTCCGCATTATAGACTATGATTTGATAATAACTCCGATGGAAAGACGGTAACAATAAAATAACACTTACTTTTAGTACTAAGACCAGTGTCAAGACATAATCAGAACATGCTTACTTGTAGTACTAAGACTTATTAGGCTGTTTACCTGCATATAAGCGTTTGAAAATCGAATGACCCTTTAAATACATTACCAATAATAAATAAACATTCTCTTATATTAATTAATCTTCTTGCAATAGTTCCCCGTTTCATTTTATGGAAAGTAGTGGGACTTCAAGGAATGGTGTACGGGTCTCCGGCTACTTGTCGCTCCCTCTGGCTTATCTTCCACCGCATGCTTTCCAACTATCTAAAGCTGACCAAGTTCCGGCGCTATGTGCCCGATTGGATCACGGCTAGTATCATCCTCGTGTACTTTTTCCTCATAGCTGAATATGCCAGGCCTTTTGACCGCCAATTTAAGCTCAGTGACCCTACCATCCAACACCCTTTTGCTACGGTGGAACGTGTCACGGGCCACGCCTGTTTGATCCTTGCATCGCTTGTTCCTTCGGTCACCATGGTGATTTTGACTTTTATAAAGCACAGGAACTCCAAGGCTCAAGCATGGCATCTTCTCCAGGTGTCGCTTTTGGGGTTGGCTCTTTCCGTGTCAATAGATGGGGTAGTCACGGACATTTTGAAGGCATGGGTGGGCCGGCCACGTCCGGACTTCTTACAGCGCTGTGGACCCGTTGAAGGAACCCCCAAAGATATCTTTGTGGATATTTCCGTGTGTTCGGCTCCTTTGGGTGCATCTGTTCTTGCTGATGGAATGCGCTCCACTCCTTCGGGTCACCTGTCCATCTCCTTCAGTGCCTTTTTGTACTTGACCATGTGGATCTACGGCCAGTTCCAGCTTCTGAGCAAGTCTCTTCCCATCCATTTATACTTGTTTGCTGGGCTGCCTCTTTTGTTGGCTGCCTACGTGGCTTTGTCTCGTACCCAGGATTACAGACACCACTTTGTGGACATTTTTCTGGGCGGTGCCTTGGGCTGCTCTATTGCTATTATTGTCTACCATAAGTACTTCAACCATGTGTTTTCCGAGAAGTCGAATGAGATCTTGGAGGATGACGAAGAGGGTCTTCCATTATAGACCATGGGATGAAATGAAATCGGGTCTCAAAGTAAACCAGAGGAAAAATTAAACCAGAAGAAACTTTATTGTCCATGGAGACATGAATATCGACTATGGAAGAAGAACGTGAAAATTGTGGGAAAGAACCAATGCATATGGATGATTACTATGTCGATGATGTTCAAGCATATCCCCATGATTTTGGGTTCTGATTAGCTGCAGTAGTCAAGATTGCTACAACCACACTGGCTGTGACATGATTGTTTGCAATCTGGAAAGGACACAATGTTTGAGCTGTACCTCAAAAAGCAAGAAGTGATGTTTGGGCTTTACTGCATTTTATATTCAATTGTAGTACATTCGCTTACTCATTGAAGCCTGACTGTCTAATTCAATGGCTTCACAACCGTGCCACTGCTAGCATTTATTGACTTTCACTTTTTACTAATTTGACAATTCCTTTGCTCTCAGATAAGAAGGTTTCGGGTCTGTGGCGTGAAAATGATTAAGGGTCATTTTGCCACCGTGAAAGTCTAGCCATGCGATTCGTGGTCCATGGCTTGAAACTTCCCACAAAAAAAAAGGCCTTGAAGTTCCGAAAAAGTTGTTCAGGACTGTCATGAGTGTGTCCATTGCATGTGCTTCCTGCATATAATCGTCGCAGCTGTTTCATGTTGCAGCATTGATACACATCTTTTGCTATGTGCAGGCGGCCTCGGTTTCCATCTGTTTCATGTTTCTCTCCACTGTCGAAGTGTCATGTTTCATGTTTCTTTGGTTTCATGTTTCTTTGGTTTCATGTTTCTTTGGTTTTATTTTTCGTGTTTCATCTTTAGCTCGTATTTTGTTTCGCCCGTTTCATGTACTGTTTCATATCTTGTTTCGCATCTGTTTCCATCTGTTTCATGTCTGAAACTGTCTCGTTCATACTCGTGCTGCTAATTAGCTGTTCTGGTTTCTTTTCTGCTCGTATTTCTGGTTGTGCCTGTTTCATCTCGTGTTTCAGGTGGTATTCTGGCCAACCTCCTGTTTCATCTTTGGTCCAGTCCCTACCAAGAGTCTGATCTGGCCTGTTTCAGATCTTAAGATGCTTGGATATAAATAAAGACGCCTCGTGCATCGAAAGACAGAGAATCTCATTTATTTTTCCCTTCTCTTTAGTACATACCCGTTTCTGCCCCAGTGCATTTTCTCTCTTTTTCATTACCATCTCCCAAACACTATGCGTCGAAACTTGATCGAAGTCGTGGTCACCAAATCTGTGTCTGCAGTCAGCAGTGCTTCTGCCGACCTGACGATTACTGTCTTGAAAACAGTCACTTTGAATACGCACACTTCGTCCACACCCACTGAAAATCCAACGCTTATCACATACTACATGTCAGATACGGAAGTGAGTTCGGGAATGGCACTTGAAACCGGTTCTTTGATGCTGTCCAAAATATCTTCCGTGGCCAATTCTTCGTCTGTATCTTCGAAAGCGTCTCTGACTGCAGCACTGAGCACCAGTGCAAGTGTGTCCGGCATACAAGGCCTGTCTTCGGGAGCCCAGTTGGGAATGGCCATTGGAATTCCCATTGCTGTGGTTTCCTTTCTTGGCCTAGGTATTTTTATCTTGATCTTTTTGAGGAAAAAGTACGGCACAAGCCCCACGGACCTCCTTGCTTTTAAGGATCCGTCCAAAAGGACCAGGAATTCCGGCAATGACCTCGAAAAAGAAATGGCCAACAAATCAGTTTCGTCAGAGGACGAGTCGTTTGAGAAAGAAGAGGAAATTAAAAAAGCCGAATCCAAAGAACCCCAAATGGAGCGAGCCCGGCCGCCTAAACTTTCATTTGTCAACCGGTTGAGCAAATATATTAATGTGCCGGAAACACCAATGGAACTTAAATCGGCCGTTTTCTTGCGGCGCTTCAACTTACTGAAGAAAGGCGCTCTAGAAAAGGAATTGCCCGATTCGCCAGCTTCAACCGTGCAGTTTGCAGAGGCAACTCCTTCAGATTCGCCCAAATTCCATGTGGTGGTGCGGCCTTATTCAAGACGGCTCCAGGACGAATTGACGGTGTGTGCAGGGGAAAAGGTGTCGATCCGGAACGTCCATTCGGATGGCTGGATCACCGTGAAGAGGCTTGAAGATGGTGAAGTCGGTGTGATTCCGTTGCTCTGTGTACAGAGACTCGGAGACCCGCCTGTCCAATCCTAGATAAAGTAATAAGTAATAAATGATAATTGAATTGAACAATTTAAGTGCTCAATCGGCCTCCACAGTCCAACAGCAGTGCAATTATTATTAGAAACAAAGGTCTTTAGTCTTTAGTCTTTAGTAGTAGTCTGAAGTAGTAGTTCATAGACTCTATTTCCAAGGCATATTCTAGATACACTTTAGATATTCCATGTAATCGATTATAATACCGTGTTCTCAAGTAAACAGTTTGGCAGCAACTGGAAACATTTCATGAAAAACACCTCACTCGCCTAAATCAGTCATTTTCCAGTCTAGACTAAAACTGTAATTTTGTATACCATCTCCCACGGCAATGTGTATACCTAATAAGTTCTTGGCTTCTTCTAATTTTTCAAAGGCAACTGCTTAACCTTTCCTTTATCCTTGAAACATCTATATTGGTTCCAAGCACTAATAATCACCCACTATAAGTGCCACTCTGAGTATAATTAGTGCTGAAGAACTCCGGTTTTGACAACTAAAGATACCCTCACGTTATAGTTGTTCGTAAACCCGTTTCCATGGTGTCATTACCACTCGAACCTTAATAAAAGCTCTTTTTGAACATAAAGGGTTGTTGAGTTTTCATACCATCTTTTCTTGGACTTATTCAAATAAATGATATTTAATGGGTGCAATTGTGGTGTTGAAATCTTCATTGGATCTGGTGAATTTGGTTGTGACACTCAAATCTTCAATATATGCTTTTGGATGGTGAAGGTGGTAATTGGATGAATTGAATGGGGATCAGAATAAACATCTTTCAGAGGTCTTGAGCATCTTCTGGAAACATTCATGGATAGATGAGTCAGAATCCATGCATTTCTATGATTTTAGACATAAGGAGAGGTCGGTTTGGTTGACGTCAATCCAAAACCAGGTAGAATCCGAAGACAACCTCTCACTGTTCTTCACTTGATGTTGGTTCAAGTGCAGTTCCTATCTGATTAGCAGATTTTTTTTTAACTTTTAAACACTTTTCATGTGCCTCCAGAGTATTAACTATTTCAAACATTAGAGAAATAGACACTCCAGACATTAGATGGAAATTTGTTCACAATTCTTTGATAGACATTTCAAGCACCAGACAGAGGTATTCAGTTCCGGCTCTCATATACACAGTTAGAAATACTTCTCAAGTTTTGGTCAGAAATATTGAATCAGTCATCATCTTTTCTTGTCTGCCTGAACATTGACCCACTGAATCCCATAAGCGCAGGAAAACTTCCAAAAATAAAGACATGAATCACCGATTCGACAACTTCAACAAGTTTCTGTACATCTGGTTTCTGGTCCGTTATTGGGCCAGAAAATCATCGGATACAACTCAGAACCATTGACTATTCGTTTCTTGACTGGTTCAGGAACCCATACAATATTAATCTTCATCACAAACAAGCATTGTCTATTCAGATTTTGACATTCTGAATAAGAAGACTAACACATTGAATTGCACCCAATTTTTGAGCGTGGCATAAATCCATTAAGAACAAGACCAGAGACATACTATTTTTTGAATCAGGTCAAAGTCAGAGATTTTCTCGGACTTCAAGTACTCAATTCAGAGGCTTTGACAAGTAATATAACGAACGTTGACACTTCAAAAAGATTGGGATCTCAGAATTTTTGATTATCATGGAACCAGATCTGAATACTGACTCACAGAATGAGGGTCTCATAGATCAGATCAAAACTCTTTACTCTGAAATTCACCAACAGTCAGCTCAACAACTTCCAAATGGTATGAGGTGAGATCTAAACATTGGTCATTATGTGAATCAGATCAGTACCATCATTGATTTCACAAATTTTCACTCAAGAAACGTCGGAATCAGGAAACTCTTCGGATATGTAATTTAATATCAGAAAAACAGTATCAGATCACAATATGAAAGAAAAAAAAAAACATAATTTCAATTATAGCGAAGAAAAAAGACTGTCGAACAGAAAGGAAAGAAATTTCAGCTAGGCATTGAAAAACACCTGAATTAAATTGAAAGTCACCTAAAAAGTTAAAAACTTGTCATCTAAGAAATCGATTATTATCTATGCCAGTTAAAAGATAACCACCCCATGAATCAAAGGAAAAATGACTATCGTAAAGTGTTCACAACAATCTAAAATGAAATCTCATATAGTCTTAAGATTTACGCGAGTTCAATGTGTATTGGAAAATTTGTTTGGTTAAATAGTGTTCTTGAATATATAAAGCACCAGTTGCCGGCTTCCTCCGTCATCCTCCAAGCATATGACCACATCATCTTTCAATGTATGTCGTTTTATACTTGATCGAAGCGTGTGGTGTCCATGGGAGAAGAGACAAAAGTATAATAAAAGCAGAAAGGAGCGGGAAATCCTCCCCTTTGCAGATTGGGGATTTGGGGTTCGTGGCTGTGATTGCGCCCTGAAGAAGTGCACACAAACCCCACCTTAGATCCCTATAATGACTGCACCTCGGCTGCAACTCCATTTAATTGCGAACCTTGGTCGGAGTCAATCGCGCCTCCGTCAGTTCATGGATCGCACCTTCATCTCCGATCACGTGGTCTAGTATTGTCTGGTGTAGCTCAGGCTGTTTTGGTACCGGGGGTCGTTGCGGGGCACTTGTGCAGGATGCGACGGGTTGGCCTGGTAGCCGTATTGGTTAGAGTCTCCGTAAGCCCTTAAGTTCTGCGCACCCGGCTGCAGATGAGCCTGAAGCCCCATACTCGTCTGTTGTGCCTGAGGCACAGATGTTTTGTACGGTGTTTCACCTCCACTGGCCACACGAGCCTGGTATGGATGTCTGGAAGCTGGAGCTGGGTTTCCTGTACTTCCATTGTGAGGAAGTCTTTGATGAGTTGGGGCTTGTTGGTATTGCTGTGGAGGTGGTGCTTGTTGGTATTGCTTTGGTGGCACTTGCTGCTTTGGTTGACCCGGTTGGTTTGGGTGCTGGGGGTGTGGTTGTGAGTATGGTGCTTGCTTTTGTTGCTGCTGGTATGGTGCTTGCTTTTGTTGCTGCTGGTATGGTGCTTGTTGGTATGGTGCTTGTTGATTTGGTTGCTGGTATGGAGGCCTTTGACCAGGATCGTTCCTGTGGGGAGGCCTATTCTGGGGCCGGTTGGGGTAGCTCTGTGGTCCGTTCGGATACTGCTGCTGAGCTGGAGGAGGCCCTCTCTGGTAATTTGGCTGAGGAGCTGCTCCATTAGCACCTCTGCTCTGATTGATTGGGTTTCCATATGTCTGTGGGTAGCCTGGTTGCCCTTTCTGGTAATTCTGAGGTTGGCTTTGGTACTGTTGCTGTTGAGGTGATGGTCCTTGATGCTTTGGCGGCGTTTGATGCTGTGGTGATCCTTGATGTTGAGGCTGCAGCTGCTGGGACCTCTGAGGAACCCGCAAAGGAGCCGTTTGTTCTAGCCGATCCATTTGGGAATTGGGGGCTTGTATATACCGCGGCTTCCCTTCTACACCGCTGGTGGATCTGTACCCTTGACCTGGCCCGCCGTTCGTTCCATTTGGCCGCTCCTGTGCATAGTGCTCCGTGTTGAATTTCGTGCCCAGCGATGGGGTGTGATGCTGGGAATGATGTTGAGTAGGCGAGTGCATCTGCAGATTTTGCTTGATCACCGGAACTGCCACTTGTTGCAGAATGATCGGAGCTGGGCTTTGTTGGCTGAAGGGCTTCTCGTGGGTAGGAGGAATGGGAGGTATATCTTCGCTTGCAAAGGAAGAAGAATCTGTTTCCGACCCCTGGCTATCGGACTGGCTTTCATAGCGGCGGTGTGCAGGATTTCGGTCCACCGCCTTTGAAAACTGCTTGTTGAACTCGTTGTATTGAGTCAACGGAGATTTCACCGAGGAGTACGACGAGTTGCGGTTCTGGACAATGGGAGGAACGGCCAATGCATCCCCATCTCCGTCGCTAGAACTTGCTCCAGATTCGTCGTCGCTTTCGTCGCTGTCGATCAAGTGCAGGTCGTTCATGGGGTAAGGCCCGTTTTTCAACGACTTCTTGCGCATGAGTGACGGCAAATGGTTTTCGTCGATTTCCTCTGCACTGCCATTGAGGATCATGTTTCGGTCGTTGAACCGGTCCGATGGGGTCTCGATAGTCGAATACTTCTGGTAAATGTCAGCGAGCTGCACCGAGTGACGTTCGGGGTCCACGGGCTGAATCTGGAGGTTGTTAACGTTTTTGTTAAAGCCTCCCTGTTGGCGATTAATTCCAAACAGGAGCGACTTGTCGGAGAAAGAATTGACAGAGGCATCTGCACCGAGCTGGGGGACAATTCCAAGTCCAGCTCCACCGACTCCAGCTCCCACTCCACCGGGTCCTCCATGTCCTCCATGACCAGCTCCTCCAGGTCCTCTGTGACCGGCACCATTAGGTACGGGCCCACCGTGTCCTTGTCCTGGATGAGATGTGTGAGATGAAAAACCTTGGCCAAGTTGGACAGGGGGCTTTGCTTGGGCTGGACTCAGTCTGGAAGAGACCCTGGAGCTCGTAGGACTTCCCAAAGATGGACTGTTCAAAGAAGTGACTGCACCTAAAAATCCCCGTGATGAACCACACCCATCGTAGCCCTGGGCCAACTTCAGTTTCAATATTCTCTTGATATTCTCCTTCCATTCAGCAGCATTCCATGAAAGACCCGCTTCCGAACCCATCAAAGGATACAAGTCCAGCAGATTCAAGTAGTGCACATGGGGCAAAGTAGGAAGTCCGAAAACAAGCGAATCTGGATCCACTCTGTCAGCCTTCAAGCGCTTGGGTCGGCCGTATAAGCCAAACGAGTCGAAAAGAGGTACCAAAAAGCGGATCAACGTATCAAATCCCGGCACAGACGAATGTTGTTCCGGCATGATGAAAAGCGAGGTCTCCTGGCTATCGGAATCCAGTTTTTTCTCCTGCAGCTTGAAGTTTATGCTACCCTCCAACTTCATGATGGTGCTTTTATCAATAAAAAAGGCCAGTTGTGGGTAAACGGCAGTTACAGAAGTTGCCGAGGCGATGACGCCCAAAAGAGACTTCTTCTTGATATTTTCCAGGTCGTAAAGTAATACGCGGCCTGAAACAAAGCCTTTTTTCTTGTTTTGGCTGGGCTCAATCACGGCATAGCACCGGCGCCAGGCCATACCCGAACCATAGCGGATCTTGACCCAATCCGAATGAGGAAAGCGTTTTTCGGCAAGAATCGTTCGGATATCGGACAATCGCAGGCCTCGAGCCGATAAAAGTGCCCCTGTATATGCTTCCTGGAGCAGCAGGTACTCGAAATTGGCAAGGCGGAGCGACACAAACCACTCCTTCAACAGCTCATAGGATTTAAGCTGGATGATAAAGCGGTTTTTCAAGGTCGTCAGCACAATGATGACATTTTCAAGCTGTTGTTTTGCAGCCGGGAGCACCTTCATGGCGTTGAACACTGCATCCGTGAAGTTCAAGTATGTAGGCTTGCTGCTCGCCTCGAGCAACTGTTCCGGGGAGTTCTTGAACTTTGCCAATGAAACCGCATCCCAGTACGCCAACTGGTTGCCCGTCAAGATCCCATACACCTCCTTCCACTCACGGTCTGCAGGATTGCCATCACCGTTTAGATCATTGTAGAGCATGAATATTCCCTCATGATAGCGGCGGTGGGTCTGGGCCAGGAGCAACGTGACAATGGGCACAAGTTCAGGCGACACCTGGTCGTCGGGTTCGTTTTGTGTGGGTTCTGGAGAGGTTTTAGGCGCCAGCGATTTCTTGGGTGAAAGAGCAAACTTCATCCTGATGTGCGCTTTTCTTGTGGAATAGAATGTAAATAGAAACAGTAATTTCTGGAAATGGAAATGGTGCTTTGCTTCGTGATGAGATTGAAGAGACAATTGTTTCCGTGGTTCTCTGACTCTGTTATTTGTGTTTATGGATGGTTGTTGTTGCCAATTTCAAGTGTCTAATGTTTCTTTAGGAATCAACTAATGTTACCTCACGTCAGATGGACGATTGATTTGCTGAAAGCGGAGCGCGCGTGGGAATAGCCGCCAGAGGCTCTATGTAAGGATTTGGGGCAGGAAATACGGATCGATGGAGAGTCCGAATGGGGAAATTGTCCTGTACCTTCAAGGTGTGGTTGAAACAGAAGTAGATGTTTTTAATGGAGACGTGGGAAAACGTCGCGGTAGTTGTGAGTATGAGAAAAGCGAACTGGCAAACTGGCGAAATGGCGAAACTGCGAACTTGGCAAATTTAGTCATCGGCGTTTTGGCATGCACACGAAAACCCGATTCTTTGGGCCTTTCCATGCGGACTTGGCGCCTCCCAAACATTACATACTCTACTGATACTTTTAGCTTTACCAAATCAACTGTCTACATTGCCGAAAGAGATTCTCCAGACTTGTTTCCGCCACGAAACGCCTTATCTTTCGCTTCAAATATGCATGTCCTGCACGCACGCGGTCCCATCCGCAGAGATCGTCACAGCGCAAATCTCACATGGCTTGGCATAAGCACGTTGCCACATCGGGAAGTCGCCTGCCTACTTTGTCATAATACGAGATTTAAACCTCTTTTCCTTCCGAGTCTGTGTTTATGTCGGTTAAAGTGCATCTAAGCAAAAAGAAAGAAACAAAACAATAAAATCAAAACAAACAATGGATTTATCAACAAACAAACAAACAATCAATCAAACAATCACCACAGGAACAATACAACACGGTAACAGCAAAATAACCACAACAATAAACAAAAAGTAATCGAAAAGTAATTAAGACGTGAACAACCTGGGAACAATCCTTAAACAATTCTAAAACAATCCTGAATCGTGAACAACTCTAATCTGAATCGCTAACAACCCTAAATCTGAATCAGTAAATTTCAATTGGTAAAAATCCGGTCCAAAAACAGATCTCTGATCCACTGTTCTACTGTAGTACCAGTCTAGTGTAAGTCTAGTGTAGTATTGTGGAAAACTGCGTATTACTGTGTATTACTATGGAGTACTGCGTATTACAATGGAGTACTGTGTATTACTCTGAAGTACTGTGGAGGAATTCCTGGTGTACTGTGGTGTGGCTGGAAATGGTAATTAGTAGTGGATCGGAGGGTGCGATGATGTGGGGAAAAATGGAGGGACTGCGAAGAGACCGAAAGAAGAAAAACTTGCTGGACTGAATCGCCGAATCGGCCGCGCAATGTAGCACGGAATCTCGGGTGCGTCTTCTCCATGAAAACAAATCGTGTGTACCTCAAAAACTGGAGAATAAATACTAAAATACTTAAATACTTAAATACTTAAATACTAAAATACTTAAATACTAAAATCCTAAATTACTTAAATACCAAAATAGTAGTAGAGTACAGTAGTAGAGTATAGTGCCACCAACATGCAACTTTTGGTTATTTAATAGAGTAGTTTGTGGAACTTACCAAAGCCTTGAAGCCCAGATTGTTCGATGTTCTGAACCGTAGTAGACTAGTGTACCACCAGAGTATATACTTTTGTGACTTGCAGTACCTAAAGTTCTTGTCAGTCTCTACTCAACCAGATTTTTTGGGGATAAAGAGGGAGGACTTCTACGGTATACAAGTTTAGGATCAAGACGTCGCTACAGAATAAGCTTTAGGCCTACTCTACATGGCCAAATAATGTTTCCACAGTCTACTACCGCAGGTTGACTCAATATTTCCGTCTGTCTCTTTGTCTCTCTGTCTAAGTTCCTTCAACGGTCAACCAACGTTCCCCTTTGGTACTGTAAACTATGATCTAGTCCAGAATCCATGCAGTGGAGAGTGTCGCCTGTAATAAAGAGAGATATACAGTAGAAGGGCAGCGGAGCTAAAGTCAAGAGTGACCAAAAACGGGAATAGAGAATGAGATGGTTATTCAGTGTAGCTAATGGTGTAGCAGGTTATAGTGGCTCAATAGATTAGCACCTGAGGCTAGAAGCTACTGATTTCTTCCAGGTCCAATTGTGACAGTCCTCAGTGTCAGCAGAAGTAATGAGTGATGAATTATTAACACAGTTGAAAAAGAGAATTGAAGAAACAGAGCAGTAAGTGATATTAGGCAGTTTTAGACATGTGCTACTGTCAGATCTAGTCAACTTCAGAGGCAGATATTGTTGCGCGTTAGCGTAAGCTTTCGCGTAAGATGGAACACTTATCTCGTTGTTCTTCAATAACTCTCACAAG
>NKZZ01001548.1:0-15680 GCA_002370815.1 Metschnikowia hamakuensis
AAAACCAGCTCCGGTACGACCTGCCCATGCCTTCTCCCACAGATCCTGCGAGTTTGTTCTATAGAGATACACAAATTCCACGAAGCACCAAAAATGGCAAGTGAGAAACTCAAAAAGCGTGCGGATGACAAAACCCGAGCCCAAGAACACAACAAAGGCCTTCAAATAATCCGACCTCACCTTGGTGAGCAACTGGAAGTCATCTGATAAAATGACCGACACAAAGGTCTCTATCAAAGGAGTATATTTTGCCTTTGTTAATGTTTTTGAAGGAGTGCACCACAGGTATATTAGTTTCCTGACCAACCAGAATTCCAAAAACTATGAATTGGAAGATTCTCCAAATACTTGACCTAATCATTATCTAATGAGGTGGTTGAATGAGGTGGTTACATGAGGTGGTTGAATGAGGTGGTTACATGAGGTGGTTGAATGGGTGCAAACCTTTGGAATCGCGGTGGCTTGCGGAAAACACCCGTGCACCAGCCAAGGTCAGCAGAAAAAGGTCCAATGTAAACACCCTTTTTTCCCTCCAAATTTGTTCAAAATTGGTTCGATGGAATCCTTGAGTTTCGCTGATCACAAGAAGCTTATTATTAGTGGGAAATACCCCTCGGTGCTCTCACAGGCTTATCTATAGATTTACAATGTATTTTATTTTAGCAAAACACCATTAGCTCCACTACATACTTGAAGACCAGTACACCCTAAAACTCACCATTAGCAGGATCAATATTATTAGCAGGAGTAATATTAAAATTAGCTATTTATGCTATAATAAGATTTATACACCTTTAGTTTATGTTTTATTTATACATCAATAATAACATTAAGACAAACAGATGTAAAAGTAATTATAGCTTATAGTTCTATATCTCATTGGCTTCCAATAACGCCTTTAAGTAAGGAACTTCTGTAGTCATTACTTCTGCTTGTATTGATTGTTTTCTAGTCTAGGGAATCCTTATTCCTCATCACAAGCTAATTATTATATTATACTCTTTATATGAATTTTATCTTTAATAATATAACTATGTTTTAACCGTAGTGAATAAAATAACATCATATTACATAACATAAATGTAGAATTCTATATCTAAATAAGTATATCCTATCTCATTGGGAATCGAACCCAAAGAATTACTTTACAAGAGTAATGTTCTAACCATTGAACTATAAGATATATCTTACGTAAAAGAAAAAGAATTTAGGCAAGTAAATAATTATAATGGTAACCTTTTTGTTTTAAAACAAGTATATAAAATGTATGATAAAAAACATGACCTATATAAAGATATAGCAATACTATATTTAGGATATGGATTAATATCAGCAATGGTAGCTACAGAAATGTCAGTAATAATAAGAATGGAGCTATCTGGTCCTGCATGGATGCACGGATTGCTGTATTGCTATATACCGTAGGAACATGGCTTACTTGAAGTGACTGTTAAATTTGGAGTTCCAAACCAAAGTCTTTTTGCCGTTGCCCCAAAAAAACTCCTTCAGTCTGATGTTCTGGTACTCGTACTGCACAGGCCTCTCGTCCATGTCTCAAGTGCTTTATACTGTAGGGTATAATTGAGAACAGTAGATTACAGAACGGTAGATAACAGAACGGTAGATAACAGAACGGTAGATAACAGAACGGTAGATAACAGAACAGTAGATTAGAGAACAGTAGATTACAGAACAGTAGATTACAGAACAGTATATTACAGAACAGTATATTACAGAACGGCAGCGTAAATTACAGAACAATTGTAGTGCAGCTTTTTAATGGGTAAAAAGGAACGGTGGATTAGTGGGAAAAGGAACGGTGGTATTTTTTTTACAATAGATTTGAAGTACGGTGGCTTGTCCTGTGTGCAGGAAAAAAAAGGGAAGCAGAAAAAAAATGAGAAATAAGGTTCGAGTGAATCTTTAGCAAAGCCTAGAATAGCTCTTTTTCCCCGTACTAAAAAAAAAAGTCAAAACTGTAACCCGAGATTAAACCAAAAGTTTAATTTATTTTTAGAAAAATGGGGTTTCTGTGCAGGCTTTGGGGGGACAGAGAGGAACAGAAATGGGAAAAAAGTAGGATGGAAAAAAGGAAGGACGGAATTGGGATTTGACCAGGGCCGTACAGGGGAAAGGCGTGCAGGGGAAAGGCGTGCAGGGGAAAAGTGGGGTAAGGTTAAGGGCATGTCATTGACGAAGTTCACAATGGTGTATCTCTACATAAGGCTTGTACAGTACATCAATGGGACGGGTTTGGAGTTCGCACTTTAACCATAGTTTAAAAAGAGGAGCCTCGGTTAGCGAGGCGGGGGCTTATATGCAGGCACCACCAAAAAAACGACAATTCAAGCCCAACTTCCAAAAAACCTAAACTTCCCCGCATTGGTAATCGATAGATGAATCTTTGGATTTCTTGGTTTGGGGATGAGTTGGTTTCACTTCTTTCCTGGCGAAACAGTCGTGTTTCAGTTCCATCGAAATGTTTCATCTTTGTTTCATCTTTGTTTCAGGCTTCATCTTTGTTTCTTGCTTCATTTTGTTTCATGCTTCATTTTGTTCCTGGAAAGAAGCCCTGGTTGCTTCAAAGCATTGTTTAAATTTTAATTCAGGTACCGGTTCAGGCACCGCCAAACCACGCAAAACACTGCATTAGCGAACGTTCGTGGAGCCACAATAACCTACACATTGGGCCTCTCGAACACACATGAAACGCCCAAGAAACGCCCAAAAACACCCGGGAAACGCCTGGGAAACGCCCGGTTAGCAACCCGTAACAATAGCAAACAATAGCATCCTCAGTGGCCCACGCTAATCATACGTTAGCTCACTTTCCACAGGAACAATGGACGCAGGTGACATGACGTTATGAGCTAATCAGCAGGCCCGGAGACTGCACACAGGCGCCGTCCCCTCTCCTAGGACCAGTAGACAATGGACAATACGTAAACCAGAACGGGAAACAATGGAAGCATCAATGAGCAAAACCGCATGATGTCATAATTAAGCGTTTAAACGTTCCGCATTACTCCATTCATGCAATGCGAAGGAAAGACGCCTGGACAATCCCGGTGCATATATGGCCCATTGTTTAGGCGCCACCAAGACATAAGCGGAAAATAAGGTCAGATGCGGCACGCGCGGCTCAGGCGGCTCAGGCGGCTCAGACGGCACGCGCGGCTCACGTGGCCCAGACTCAAGGTGCACAGCTTCAGAGTTCGCAAAAGGCAAGGGCAAATGCAGTGCTGGATCGCTCGGTACATTGCTCCCCTCAAGTGCCGTTCCGCGGATCAGCACTGCGTGCGAGATTTATAGCCGCGCTATATCAGCAGCCAGTAGCCACGCGCGCCTTTTAAACCCGAGCGGCTGCAGTATGTGCATGCTTCGCGCACCGCTGATACACAGTCCATGCATGCTTCGTGCGGCTCCTATGTGCACGCCGCGAAGACTTTGCGCACACAGTCGGCTCGCCTCCACCAGGCTTTTCGCAGACTCTGTACAGACTCTGTGCACACACGGTACACACCCGGTGCAGCCTCACGCAGCCATTACTGCGCCGAGGACGCAATTGACCAAGGAACCCCGCCACATCCGTGCCCCCCGATCATCATCCCTTGATCTATGATACACATCTCTTGATCTATGATTGGCATCTCTTGATCTACGACTGGCAACAGCCACTTCTGGCCAAATGCTTTGTTCTTATCTTTGGTCTGCTCCTCCACGCCTGGAGTGTACATAGACAGTGATAGTGTTAGTGCTAGTGCGGAATTGGGGTGGCGGGTATCTGATGACGGTTGGGACTAGAATCAGAGCGGAACTCCTTGTGGGGGACTGTGTGCAGTACCCTTGATTTGTGGTGGGTCTTGGCGAGGGGGATCATCGAGGAACTGCAAGAGTTGGCCACCCCAAGCATTTCTGCCACGCCAGATTAGTAATGACGAGGCCAGACGGCTCAAGAAATGTCTTGTGCACAGGCCTTGGTTCTTTACGAGCAGAAATAGTGCATTGGACGGGGCGGAGAAAGGCCCAAAGCGGCCAATCGCGCGTCGAGCCGGACCCCTATTCGGGTGCGTTCCGGAAGCTGCGGCTGTGGCTGCAGAAAGAGTTAGAACTAGCAAGCTAGTTCGAAAGGTAGGTCTGAGGACGAGGATGAAGAATATTCGAGCACGACGTCGCCAAATGTCCATACCCGAGGCTACCACGAGAATATGCGCTTTGGGTGACCAGGTGACCAAGATCTGACACCCGCGTATGCACGGCCGGCATGCGCGTCGTGCTGTGTGCAGGCGCGATCGGGCCCAGGGATGCCGAGGCGTCGGCGTGGCTACGAATGTCTGCTTGCATTGACAGGTGATGTTTGCTCTATGGCTATGCCACGCAGCTACCCCTAACTGACACAAGACAAAAGACAAAGGCGAGAAAAAAAGGCAAAAGAAAAAGAAAAAAAAGGAAAGACAAGAAAAAGACAAAAAAAAGAAAAAGAGACAAAAGACAAGGAGACAAAAGAAAAAGACAAAAGACAAAAATTGGACAAGGACAAGACGGAAATCCCGGGGCGCAAAAAAATGGATAATGGAGACAATGGGGACAAGTCTCATGAAAAAAACAGGCCCCAGTACGAATGGTTAGGCAAACGTGATGGAACGTGACGTACAGCGAAAGGCCGCCTAAAAACGCCATATCAAAATACATACCAGAAACCAGAGAAACAAATAAAAAATAAAAAATAAAAAATAAATCATGTAGTGGAAGATGAAACACACATGAAACCCAAGGGCCCCAAGGGAGCCAGTGGCCAATGAAAACAGCGGGTTTCAGAAATAGAAACAAAAAACAAACCTAAACCTATCCACACCAAAAGAAACCCCAAAAGAAACTCCAATCATGCACCCGCCGTGTGGGCCGATGTGTGAGCAGCAGCAGGAGGCGATGGCTGAGGGTATCGCAAAAGTCGGTGCTGATTCCGAGCCGCGGACTGCACACAGCGCGGCAGGGCTGCGCTCTCTTGGCGGTTTTTTTTCAGCCGTCCGCGAGCTTTTCGGACTGTGCAGCGGAAGAATCGGAAATACTTTTGAACCGGCCGAATCCTATATATCGCCTCTCACCTGCCCTTCCATCCTTCCATCCTTGCACCTATTTCTTTCCCCCACTTTTTCTGGTGTCGACCATCCGGACTTCTTTTTCCGTCCAAACCCGTTTCATAATAAAAACTCCAATCCATTTGCAAAAACCCTCCACCTTTTCAACCTGTCTTTCCCCTTCCCCTTTTTCGAGATCATTGGGAATCTTAGGGTGTCCACTTTTGTTTAGTGTGTCAATTCAAAATCCTTGTTTAGCTGTCAATCTGTTTCAGTGTCCGGTCTCCGTTTCACATTTGTTTCAGAATCGTTTCAGGTTTCCTTCCACTTGGCTTACCTTTTGGTTCTTATCCACAAACACGTTTCGTTGACTTCCAGAGATTCACTTCTCCTTTTGTTCTTTGTTCTCCGGGTCCATAGTCTGCTTGCTTTAGCATCCCGTTCCGCCAAACCCGTGCGAACCGCCTCTTTTTTCCTATACACTCCAGGGGCAGTTTGTCCAATTTATTCCTGGTTGCCATTTCCGTCTTGTCCATTTGAGGCTTTTTTTTGGTAACTTCGTTTCCGAGTGGCTTTTCGTTTCCGAGTGGCTTTCCTTACTTTGAGTGGCTTTTCCTTACTTTGAGTAATTCTCGTTGCGTTGCCTTCTGTTCTTAACTCGAATTCCAAGAGTTCTTTTTCGGTCCATTCTAGTCTGAGATGGGAAATAAAGTGGAGTGCCGCCTCCCCTCGCTAAATTCGCTCGCGTTGGATTTTGCTCTACCGCAGCAAAACGCACCCCATGCCTCTTACCCTATACACTTTCCCACAAAGTTCCAGCCACATCCTCATGAATCAAGGGAACTATACGCTGGGAAGGGGCAGTACCCACGTGACGCCTTCCCACGTGACGCCTACCAACGCGACCCGTTGCCCCGTGATCCGTACCCACGTGACCCTTATCCCCGCGAACAGTACCCACGTGACCCTTATCCCCGTGAACCTTTCCCCCAGTACAGTCAGTACGACCAATATGGCCGGGCCCCACGTGACTCCTCCCGTTCTCCTCCTACCTTGGTGTCCGCCCGTAAGCTACCCAGTGTGGTTCCCAATGCGGCTCAATTGCAACCAGACATCTTTTCGCCCCCGAAAGCATTCGGGTTCGGTAACCCACCAAACACTCACACTCGAAATGGCGGTGCCAATCCGCAAATCACAAACGTCGCTCTTGATCAACTGAGAATGGCCTCGGCAATGGTTCCTGCGCCTTCGGCTTACATCACCAATACGTATCCTGCGTCATACTCGACCAAGTCGTCTCTTTCTGAATCGGCCCCCGATGAACCTGCACTTGGCGCCACTTATCTTCCATCAGTTGCTAAGGTGCCCGTGTCGAGTCTACCTGCAGGCCCAGTGCCATCAGTGCACTCCCTTACTTCCGTTCCTTCCGTTTCGGGCCCTATCTCCGGTGGTGTTTCTGGTCCTGCATCGACATATGACGCAGCACACAGCCTTAGTCAAACGCCCGAACGGGCGCCCAGCGAAGAGCTCTTTTCCGATGCCGAAAATGGGTTCTCGCCCAAATACAGCGAATCGCCACATTCGGGGTCGCCCGAGCCCCAGAAAAAACGGAAGAAGCGCCAGTGTCCCCAGTGTTTGCAACACTTTTCCAACTTGGCCACCCACCGGTCCACGCACCTCAACCCCACAGCCAGACCTCACGTGTGTAAAGTGTGCCAACGAGGGTTTGCACGCCCCAACGACCTTTTCCGCCACTTCAAGTGCCACTGGAAAGAAATCGGCGCCGACCACGGACAATTCAAGTGTCCGTTCAAAAACAGCGAAGCCGGCAACAAGTGCAGCCACACGCTGGGCATTTTCTCCCGGTGTGACACCTACAAAAACCACTTGAAGGCCATTCACTTCCAGTACCCCGAGGGCACCAAAAAGAGCAACCGGAGCAAGCTCCCGGGCACGTGCAAGCTCTGCAACAAAGAGTTCAAGTCGGTGGATGACTGGATCACTCTGCACATAGAAACCCATGAGTGCCAGGGCATCGAATAGAATTCCGCATTAGATTATAGACTTTCAGTGGAAATTGAAATAAACAACTTAGACATAGACATATTAGTTTCTTAGAGCCTGTACCTTTTTTATTGATTACTCGTATTGTGTAGTAGCGTAAGTGGCATTGAATTAGTTTAAATAACTGCATATAAGTATCTGATGCAGTGCCTGCATATAATCAATTTACTTTAAACAGTGCCAATCTGAGCCAAAAAACAGCAAAAAAGGGGGTTTGAGGCCGGGGAATGGATTGTAGGATCCCCATACATACCCTTAGTTAGTGATCCGGCTAAATTCCCTCTGTGTGCAGTACAGTGACGTACACAGAATTCATCACCCTCAAAGATAATTACAGTGTCTATAAATGAGGAACTGTTCTTCGTGATCTGTGTCGAAAAGAGCCAAAGACATTTTTCCCGAAACGTCTAAACGGCCTTTTTCAACTTGAATCTTTGACTTCGGGATTCAGTGTGATGCATGCACGAGGCCTATCTACAGGACATTGTCTATCTGCAGGTCGGCGGGGGGTCAGTTTTCAGGGTTCCAGCAACTGCCACCACCCCAAAATTTGGCAGCAGCTTCTTACACATACTGGCAGGACATTAGAGTAGTTTCAGCACATTTCGTTCAATGGTGGGCTAGAAAACCACGCTTTACTCGTGCACTGCTTTATGCACCTGCATATAATCCCTAAATGGTACATGGATATTCCTATACGTCTAAAGCTTTTTTACTTCTATTTGTACATCGCAAGAGGTATATATAGAAACCTCAGGCTCGCCAGCCACCAGGTTCAAAATTGGTTTAAAAATCCAAGACCTGCTGAAGTTCTAACGGGGCGTACATGCCTTCTCTCCCAATTCCTTCCTCAAATGACACTCCATTCCCTTCTCTATAAATACAAGACTCCTCTTATTCAAGTCATGAATATTGGTATTTCCTACCCACCATCGACAATATAGCTAACGAATTTATTACAGTACTTTAGGATTACCTGGTGTTTTCCAGTGTCATCCAATCGATATCCACTTATATGCAGGTCGTCAGGTCTCCAGGTCTCCAGGTCTCCAGGTCTCCAGGTATTTAGGTCTCCAGGAATCCAGTTATCTTGAATTATATGAATTGTAGCCAATAGACCTTAAAACCAGATATACGTGTTTTTGCTACTAATTTAAGTACCGTGGTCTAATTAGTTGGCCTTCAGCTCGGCAAGCTGTATTACGTATCATAGTATGGCTGGACCTCAAGCAGAAACTTCGTGTAGGAATTTTTTGTAGTACTAAAAAAATATATATATTTAAAGCATAGTATAGCAGTGGAATGAAGCAGTAGAATATAGTTGTATAAGTTAATTTGGTAGAGTGGTAGAGTGGTAGAGTAGAGTAGAGTAGTGTAGTGTAGAGTTGAGTTGAGGGTAGTAATCCGTCCTGCATATAAGCCCATTTATCGGTAATTAAATTCTAATTGGTATTGGTTTTTATTCAATATGACTATCTCACTGCTGATTTATGTTTTTCTTTGCGGTCCCGACTTGTTGCTTCTCCTCTACTTTATCTATTACTACTGCTGGACTTCCAGTGCATGGCCTGCACATAAGGCAAAGTCTATACTACACAACACAAGTTACTCCGGTCTCCACTTATATTTATTGTTGAAATTCACCTCATTTGTTACTTTCATTGACTTGGCCGAGTATGTGGTGTTTCGTTTGACTCATTAAGAAACACCGGGAATTCATTTTATAAAATCTTAGATTAACATATTACTACAGAAACTTTATATTAAAAAAAAAAATGATACGAGATCTAAATTAAAATTGTGACGGAGTGTGGAACTCTGTCAATCTTCTGAAATTTCCACTGATTTCCTTTCATTTTTTTTGTTAATTTTCTGTTAATTTTCAGTGATTTTCAGTCAATTTTCAGTGATTTTCAGTGATTTTCAGTCGATTTTGAGTCCAAAATTCAGTCAATTTTTGTCAAATTGTCTGTTGTCTGTCAATTTTCTGTGATTTTTTGTAATTTCCTGTCAATTTTCAGTGAATTTTCTATCCATTTTTTATCAATTTTCAGTCAATTTTTATCGATTTTCTATCGATTTTCTGACCATTTTTCTGTCAATTATCTACAATTTTCTGACCAATTTTCCGATAATTCTCTGATAATTTTTCCGTCAATTGTCTGTCAATTTTTAGTGATTTCCGGTGATTTTCAGTCAATATTCAGCCAATTTTCTCTCGATTATTTATCGATTTTCTGTCAATTCTCCGATACTTTTCTGTCAATTTTCAGTGATTTCCTGATAATTTTCTGACAATTACAGTGATTTCCTGTCCATTCTATTTATTTTTATAAATTCTTATTTCAACACATTAGTACAGAAACATTATTTAAAAAAATGGTATCATCTCTTATATAAAATTGTGACGGTCTGTGGAACTGTGTCAATCTCCTGGAATTTCCAGTGATTTTCTTTCAATTTTCAGTGATTTCCTGTGATTTTCAGTCAATATTCAGTCAATGTTCTATCGATTTTCTACCATTTTCTGACCATTTTTCCGATAATTTTCTGTCAATTTTCCGATCCTTTTCTGTTAATTGTCTGTCAATTTTCAGTGATTTCCTGTGATTTTCAGTCAATATTCAGCCAATTTTCTCTCGATTCTTTATCGATTCTCTATCGATTTTCTGTCCAATTTTCTGTCCAATTTTCTGATAATGTTCCAATAATTTTCTGTCAATTTTCAGTGATTTCCTGATAATTTTCTGTCACTTTTCAGTGATTTCCTGTGGATTCTATTTTTTTTATAAATCTTATATTAACACATTAATACAAAAACATTATATGAAAAAAAAAATGATACGAGATATAATTTAAAATTGTGGCGGAGTGTGGAGCTGTTTGCGCTAAACGGAGGGCCAGGGCCGAGACTGAGACTGAGACTGAGACTGGGGGCCGCGATGATAACATAAAAAAAGTTCCACCGCACATTGTCGCCCCAAAGGGTCATGACCCACGCTTGGGTCTCCAAAAAAAAAAAAAAAAAAAAAAAAAAAAAAAAAAAAAAAAAAAAAAAAAAAAAAAAAAAAAAAAAAAAAAAAATNAAAAAAAAAAAAAAAGAAAAAGAAGAAGAAAAAAAAAATAAAAAAGAAAAGAAAAAGAAAAAAAGAATTCACCATAAACTTTGATAGTGTATTAAATTATTGTGGTATTTTAATCAAAGCTTTTGGTGCGGTGTTCCTTGACGTAGTAGTTGTTTTCTGCCACATTGACTGCTAAACAGAAACCAATATTTCATGTTATGTGCAGGATCAGTTGATTTTAAATTTTAGTTAATTCTAAAAACTGATCAAACTAGAGACCATAAATTAGACTAAATACTAGACTAAATACTAGAAGTTCCATCTCAAATGACTCCAACATAGACCCGTACACCCTGAGATTCGTTGCTGCGACCAGGGGAACGAATCTAGACGACATTGACGATATCACTCACTGTCACGTGGTCGTACGCTGTTCAAATTTTTATCATTTCACTCTTAAAAAAATAGTCTAGATGAACTTTTGAATGTAGTATTGTTTAAGAGAAAAGAGGTGGAGAAGAACAAGATTTTGAAGTTTAATAAGCAAAGAGGACCTCCTCGGTGATGATTTGTAGAATAAAGTATAGAGTAGAAAGTAAAAGTATAGAGTAAAAAGTATAAGTATAAAGTATTTTGACAGAAAAATTTATGGTTTTTTTTTTTTTTTTTTGGGTATAGATGAACCAGGAAAACGCTTGATTATGGGTGGGGTTATATCCAGTAAAAATCGCGTTTCAATGGCGTTTCAGTGACGTTTCAGTGACGTTTCATCGGTTTTTATTTGGTCATACAATCAGTTTTTTAGTGAAATTTAGTTTAAAAAAATTTTTGAACATCATGAATTTGGTATCAATTTCCATAAAAAATTCTTTTAAGCTGATAATCGAGAAAATTCAGTGAAAGAACTGAAAAAAGAAAAAGAAATTTTAAAAACACGTGATCGAAGAAAATAGAAAAGAAAATAGAAAAAGAAAATAGAAAAAGAAAATAAAAATAAAAAGAAAATAAAAAGAAAAAGAAAATAGAAAACTTTTCTTCACGTGACAAAAGCTACTGGCTTCACATTTTCAGTTCTACATCTTTCACTATCCACAGGCTTATCCTGCTTTTACCAGTACGTTTTCCGCGGCCAGTGCGACCACTGCGTGGAGTGCGACCAGTGCGTTTTTTTTTGAGTGCACACTTCCACCAGGTCGTGCGCGACCCATAAATACACTAGTGGTGCGTGGCCCTTCTCTACATAAAGGGCATGCTCTACGTAAAGGGAATGGCGAAAAAAAGGGTATGGCGTGGCCGGGATTGCTCTTTTCCCTGCTCGTTCTTTCCAAATTTTTCCAGCTTTTCCAAAAAAAAATCTAGCCTTTAGGCGTTTCTACGGCCATTGCATGCTCTTAAGAGAGACCGAAGGTGTCGCACTGCCAGGTCCCACTATGCACTATAGTCTGGAGAAGATGCACTTGAATAGACAAATTGGACAAATTGGACAAAATGGACAAATCGGACAAATTGGACAAAATCAACTTGGACATCAAGATTAAACGTATCTTCACGTTTATTGGTGACTTGGACATGCGGGCTAAAATTATAAAGGGTTACATATTCATCATACTCGTTCTATATAATATGGTTTTATTGATGTCACGATGAAATTGATTATTAAGATTGGGACTGCATATAGCGCAGCACGCCTATCCTACGTACGTGCTAAGCTCCAATGGCCTCTTTTTATCACTGGCTCTTTGGTCACTGGCTCTCTTTAGAATATATGTGTCTGGGCCAGATCCAATTGGTTATCTTAAGGTGTACCATTACTCACTTTTAATACCGAGCGAACCGACCCACCATTCATACACACCCGTACATCCACAGTCCAATTTATACAGGTGCTTTATTTTAATCAGGTGCTTTATTTTACAGGATTTACAATTTATACAGGTTCTATACTAATTAAGATTCTACGACCAAAATAGGAGGAATCTGGATCCGTGGATAAATCCGTGGCTGGAATTAGTGGCTGGAATTAGCGGCGGAAGTAGCGGCGGAATTAAAGGTGGAAGTAGCGGCGATGTGAGCGGCGGAAGTAACGGCTCGGCCCTGCAACCGGACGTAAGCACATGCGCGCAAATGTTGGGTTCTGGAAAAGCCATACCAATGGATATTTAAAGCACAAGGGTGCAGCGCCAGAACTGCCAAGACCAGAATTGCCAACCCCGTCCTTCTCTTCCCAACCGCCCGAACTGCCAATTCCAACCCCGGAACTTTTCGTAGTATGAACACCCTTGTCAAAACAGTGATTGCGGCGTTCCTCGTCAGCTCATACAAGACGCTTCCGCTTGCGTACGTGATTCGCTTCTATTCGCTTGTGTTCCGCCACTTGGTGCTCCGCAAACGGCAGTACGTGAAAACACGCAAGAACACGTACGGGTTTGGAGAAAACGCCCACGACGTGTTCCGCCCCGTGGCCTACCACACGTATGCGTCCCCGCTCGAAATCGACATGTACTTGCACAAGTCGAACCTGACATACTTGGTGGATTTGGATATGGCACGGACACATTTTGTGTGTCAGATTTTCCAGACGCTTTTCATGAAATACTGGCTTAATGAAACGGGCGAGTTCCGCTCCCAGTCGCTCAAGAACCTGCCGTATATCCCCGTGGGCACGATCCAGTGCACGTTCAAAAAGGAAATCAAGGTGTTCCAGCGCTACTCCATCACGAGCAGCGTTTATGCGTGGGACGAAAAGTGGCTCTATGTTTTTCTGAAGTTCGAGCTTAAGAACGGCACGCTTTGCGCGGTGGCCATCACCAAGTACGTGTTTAAGAAAAAGGGGCGTCTCACCATGCGCCCGCGCGAGTTCATTGCCGAGTGTGGCATGTACAATGAAGCGGTGGAGAAGATCAACGAGGTCAATTATGCGGCCATCAGCCAGATCAAGACTTCAGATCAATTGGAGCTCTGGGCAAATGATCTTTTGAAGCACGTACGGTGAGAGAGAGAGAGAGAGAGAGAGGGATTAAGGGAAAGAGAGAAAGGGAGAGGGAGAGGGAGAGGGAGAGAAAGGGAGAAAAAGGGAGAAAAAGGGCCTGGAGAAGGCCTTGGAAAGGCCATGGCCAAGTTCGCTGGTGTCAAGTTCACCTTGGTGCAGGATAAGGATGTGTTGGACACTTGGTTTTCCTCCGGTTTACGGGCTATTTCCTCTTTGGGATACCCTTACGCCACCAACGACTTGAAGCTTTTTGATCCTATGTCCATGTTGGAGATCGGCTGGGACACCTTGTTCTGCTGGTGTCCAGAATGATTCTTATGGCGGTGAAAAGTGAAAAAAGGACAGTGAAAAAAGACAGTGAGAGAGAGGGAGAGGGAGACTATGCAATACATCTTATTACTGGTCAGTGTCTCATACCGTGGAGGCTTTGGAAGAACTTTGGATTTATACCCTTTGAATCCAGTTTATTTCCTTGTCGATGGAGGCACTGGGCTTTGGACTAGTAAGAGTTACTGGACTAGTAAGAGTTACTGGACTACTTCTCGAGGAGTCGACGAGTATATTGGATACCATGATGATTGTTTTCCTCTGTTCATCGTATTGTCTTCTACTCCACGGATTCTACTCCCTAATCTTAGCTCTCCAGTCTAATCTGCTCTAAAGTCTAGTCTGCTCTCCAGTCTAGTCTGCTCTCCAGTCTAGTCTATGCACCATGACCAATTATAGACTGATCTTGATCTGAATCTTGGACACTTTAGCTTCTAGAGCTTGGAAAATACCTTATTGAGAATGGGTGGGACGCCTTTCGAGCACTCAATAAGCTTCTCGGTGACTTGTGAGTTTGTTTAGTTACACACGACATGGTGGACTGCAGATAGAACCAAACAACCACTAGTCACGATTGGAATGGACTGATGGAGAATATTGAGAAGAAAGGGTTCAGTTTCTTCGTGAGTTTCTGGGTCTGTTTCTTGGATACCGTGGAAATTGATACTGTGGAAATTGATACTGTGGAAATTGATACTGTGGAATTGGTTTCTATGAGGTCGTGGCCCACCCAAACGTTGACACTTTATCTCCACTTGGCTCAGTTAAGTACTCCTCTACTCCACTGTCTACTTCATGATATAGTCACACTAAAAGCTAGAGGCAGACACGTGAGTAGAGGTGGACAGGCGACTCTTTTTTTTTTCGTCAAAATCATGAAATCCACTGAGATACAGACACGTAGATTCTCCAGGTACAATTTTTTCAATAGTCCATTCAATAATCCATTCTTTATCAAATTTGAATGACACTAAGATATTCAGTGCTTTCAATATAAGAAATATGCTTTCCAGTACCTAAGGTGTACTAGGCCATCTGTACTGTATACAGTGTATGACCAGACCATCTGTACTGTATACACCGTAGGACTTGACCTTCTGTACTGTATACACCGTATGACCAGACCATCTGTACTGCATAAAAGACCGTAGGAGTAATAAAGGTCCACAGAGAAGGAAAAAGTGGACTGACATTTCTAGTAAAAAAAAATCATCAAGACTAGATTTGGGTTTCAAAGGGCTGAAATCAACGTCGACAAGCCAAAAAACACCGAAAATCTAGTCCTAGAGCTAGCAACAGTTTAGTAGACACAATAGAATTCCCAGTACACCCTAAGATGTAATTTCAGTAGACACGATAATTTTTGTAGACACAAGTTAATTTTTGTAGACACGATAATTTTTGTAGACAATGGAGACAATCTGAGCTGGAATTATATTCAAAAAGCAAAACAAAAGCAAGTAGAATTGAACTACTCTTACATGAGTTAAAGACAAAGAACCGTGACATTACCATTGGCCAGCGCATGCTTTCGGCGTGTCTGGGGCTGCTTTTGACGTCGTTTGCCGTGACGCCGTTTGATGTGGTCAGGATCCGTATTCATCAGCAGGAGGTGATGAGCAGGTGTTGCCAGGGCTTTTCTCCCGAAAAAAAGGGGGAAATTGGGCCAATTCCGGTGAAAACCGGATCAGATTTGGTGAACCCAGGGCCAGATTCGGTAAAAAACGGCGGTTTTCAAGCTTTACCATTAAGTTAATCTCTTATAAGTTAGAAGAAAATGAATCTATTCACTAATATAATATTTTTTATATGAATATTTTTTTATGAATATTTTTTATATGAATATTTTTTTATGAACATTTTTATATATGAATTATCCTGCATATAAGCATAAGAAAGGTATCATTAACGCAAAAATCCCCAAGCTTCTGCTAATTCCAATCCTAGAATTCCTTCAAATAAGAATTTTTGACGTAATGAATTAAATTCTTTATCGAATATATCATCAATCTATCGAAAAATTCCTCATGATTTTATCATTTATAATCTGAAATACTTCACTTAATCAGCTAAATAAATGTAAGGAATCAAGCTAATCACAAAATATTCCAATTTCTCTTCTCTAATTTTTTTTTTTTTTTTATTTTCCTTTATTCT